>VWZI01010873.1:29097-44403 GCA_013396835.1 Psilopogon haemacephalus
CAAGCAAATATTGACAAGGTATAACAGATCTTTACAGATATATACAATGAAAAAGTAATACAGAAACACCACAGCCCTCCCAGAGACCCACATCTCCAAGAGAGGGGTAACCAACCACCCCCTACCACCTTTCCCCCCTTCCCCAGTCTTATCTCACCACCAGTTGATGCTGAAGATAAGCTGAAGTAGGTCGGCCAGGGGGGGTTATTAGCAGGAGAGAAGTTAGTAGAATTACTGAGAATTAGCTACCAAGACAGAGGAACAAAGGAGACCATGCAAAGAGCAGCTGCAGCCAGAGCAGTCAGAAACAGTCTCATATCTACTGTTTTGGGTACAACACTTTAAAAACATTTTTTTTTTTCTTTCTCAGTAAAGGTGTGGGTGAAGTGCCATACTGTGTTTACCTCTCTCAGCCAATAGTCTAATTTATCACTCAAATTCTCCAATTAGTTCAAACCAGCACACATGTCATGCAGGTTTCTTTCTCCCTGTTGCAACCTCCAACACCTTTCTTTTTTTCCCAAGATCTGTCTTAGATTACCTTGGCTGCTGCTGCTGACAGGGACTTTGGTTTTATTCTTATTAAATACAAAAGTTGGAGATTTGGGAATTCATTGAAGCTAAGAGGAGATTCTTTAGGGGCTTACTCTAAAGTTTTTTTTGACATCAATGAGATCAGGAGCACCCTCAGCAAGTTCGCTGATGACACCAAGCTGTGTGGCTCAGCAGCCAGGCTGGAGGGCAGGGATGGCATCCAGAGGGCCCTGAGCAGGCTGCAGAGGTGGGCACAAGCCAACCTCAGGAGGTTCAACAAGGCCAAGGGCAAGGTCCTGCAGCTGGGACGAGGAAATCCCAGGCACAAATGCAGGCTGGGCAAGGAGTGGCTGGAGAGCAGCCCTGAGGAGAGGGACTTGGGGGTGCTGGTGGAGGAGAAGCTGAAGATGAGGCAGCAGTGTGCACTTGCAGGGCAGAAAGGCAAGCAGAGGCTGGGCTGCATTGGGAGCAGTGTGGGCAGCAGGGCCAGGGGGGTGATTGTGCCCCTCTGCTGTGCTCTGCTGAGAGCCCATCTGGAGTAGTGCATCCATTTCTGGAGCCCCTGGGACAAGAGGCTTGTGGAGATGCTGGAGATCAGGCTGCCCACAGCCCCAGCCAGCCTGGCTGCAAACACCTCCAGGGATCTGGCCCCAACCTCCCACCTGGGCAACCCATCACAGGTTCTCACCACTCTCATGCTCAACAGCTTCCTCCTCACCTCCAATCTGAATCTCCCCACCTCCAGCTTTGCTCCATTCCCCCTAGTCCTGTCACTCCCTGAGAGCCTCAAAAGTCCCTCCCCAGCTTTTCTGTAGGCCCCCTTCAGATGCTGGAAGGCCACAAGAAGGTCACCTGGGAGCCTTCTCTTCTCCAGCCTGCACAGCCCCAACTCTTTCAGGCTGTGCTCACAGCAGAGCTGCTGCAGCCCTCTCAGCATCCTTGTGGCCCTTCTCTGGACATGCTCCAGCATCTCCACATCCCTCTCGTAATAGTAGCTCCAGAATTGCATACAGTACTCCAGGTGGGGCCTCAGCAGAGTGGAGTAGATGCTATGGCAAAGCTCTGAAAGTCATCTACATAGCAGTGAATTTTTGTTAGACCACTTTGAAACTCTTTTGTAAGTTTTAAGTCTGTCTGATTGATATGTTTTAATTGCTTTTTTCTTTTCCCCCTTCCCGTTTTGTTTTAAATGGCAGGATGCACTGACTTTAATTGAGCAGGTGGAAGCTGACCAGAAAGCACTGTACCACAGTTTCAAAGAAGCTATCAACAGCAAGAAAAAAAGCAAGACTCCTCCTCCTCCTCTCTTGCTTTCTAGATCACACTGCTCCATGACTTTTAAACCAGCCCCCTTCTCTTCAGACACTCAGGTAATGTTTATTGATGATGACTGCATGAGAAATAACTAAACAATACCCAAGAGAGCAGAAGTTGTTTCCACTGTGTTATGCCAGCAGTTTTCTCTGTTGTTCTTGAGAAGTTTGTGCTATTTTGGCTTAATTATGCCTTTTTTTCTCCCTCTGTGATTCAGCTGTGACTCACTATTTTCGCCTTTATATGAATCTTCCTCTTGTGCATCGTGTTCCTTTGTGTTTCTGTTGCACAACACTTGCTCTGCTTGTTGAAAGCTCCTTCTGCCTCTTAGGAGTTGAAATACTTGTAGTAACTACCTGAAGAGAAGCAAGGCTGTTTCATCATGTGCTGCAGGAAAGGTCTGCATTAGAAGGTCTTCTAATGAGGTGCTGAAGTGCCCTGGTTCAGCTGGAAAACTGCCTGGCTCCTTAGTGTTTCTGTTGCCCAACACTTACTCTGCTTGTTGAAAGCTCTTTCTGCCTCTTAGGAGCTAAAATACTCCTAGTTACTACCTGAAGAGAAGCAAGGCTGTTTCATCACGTGCTGCAGGAAAGTTCAGCACTAAGAGGTTTTCTAATGAGATGCTGAAGTCCCTTGGTTCAGGTGGAAAGTTCCTGGTTCCTTGGTGTTTCTGTTGCACAACACTTCCTCTGCTTGTTGAAAACTCCCTCTGTCTCTCAGAAGCTAAAATACTCCTAGTTACTACCTGGAGAGAAGCAAGGCTCTTTCATCACGTGCTGCAGCTAAGTTCTGCATTAGAAGGTTTTCTAATGAGGTGCTGAAGTGCCCTGGTTCAGCTGGAAAACTGCCTGGCTCCTTAGTGTTTCTGTTGCCCAACACTTACTCTGCTTGTTGAAAGCTCTTTCTGCCTCTTAGGAGCTAAAATACTCCTAGTTACTACCTGAAGGCTGTTTCGTCATGTGCTGCAGCAAAGTTCAGCACTAAGAGGTTTTCTAATGAGGTGCTGAAGTGCCCTGGTTCAGGTGGAAAGTTCCTGGTTCCTTGGTGTTTCTGTTGCACAACACCTCCTCTGCTTGTTGAAAACTCCCTCTGTCTCTCAGAAGCTAAAATACTCCTAGTTACTACCTGGAGAGAAGCAAGGCTCTTTCATCACGTGCTGCAGCTAAGTTCTGCATTAGAAGGTTTTCTAATGAGGTGCTGAAGTGCCCTGGTTCAGCTGGAAAACTGCCTGGCTCCTTAGTGTTTCTGTTGCCCAACACTTACTCTGCTTGTTGAAAGCTCTTTCTGCCTCTTAGGAGCTAAAATACTCCTAGTTACTACCTGAAGGCTGTTTCGTCATGTGCTGCAGCAAAGTTCAGCACTAAGAGGTTTTCTAATGAGGTGCTGAAGTGCCCTGGTTCAGGTGGAAAGTTCCTGGTTCCTTGGTGTTTCTGTTACACAACACTTCCTCTGCTTGTAGAAAGCTCCTTCTGTCTCTCAGGAGCTAAAATACTCCTAGTTACTACCTGAAGAGAAGCAAAGCTCTTTCATCATGTGCTGCAGCAAAGTTCAGCACTAAGAGGTCTTCTAATGAGTTGCTGAAGTGCCCTGGTTCAGATGTAAACTGCCTGGTTCCTTGGTGTTTCTGTTACACAACACTTCCTCTGCTTGTAGAAAGCTCCTTCTGTCTCTCAGGAGCTAAAATACTCCTAGTTACTACCTGAAGGCTGTTTCATCATGTGCTGCAGCAAAGTTCTGCACTAAAAGGTTTTCTAATGAGGTGCTGATGTGCCCTGCTTCAGGTGGAAAGTTCCTGGTTCCTTGGTGTTTCTGTTGCCCAACATTTATTCTGCTTATAGAAAGCTCCTTCCATGTCTTAGGAACTAAAATACTCCTAGTAACACCTGAAGAGAAGCAAGGCTGTTTCATTATGTGCTGCAGCAACGTTCTGCACTAAGAGTTCTTCTAATGAGGTGCTGAAGTCCCTTGGTGCAGGTGGAAAGTGCCTGGTTCCTTCGTGTTTCTGTTGCACAACACTTCCTCTGCTTGTAGAAAGCTCCTTCTGTCTCTCAGGAGCTAAAATACTCCTAGTTACTACCTGAAGGCTGTTTCATCATGTGCTGCAGCAAAGTTCTGCACTAAAAGGTTTTCTAATGAGGTGCTGATGTGCCCTGCTTCAGGTGGAAAGTTCTACCTTCTGTTGTACATGAAGAATCACAGAGCTACTCAGATCCTTAGGGATTTTAGGGGAGGTCTTCAGTCCAACCTTCTGCTTGAAGCAGTTTTGGCTGTGAGGTTAGTCCAGGTTGCTCAGGGCTTTATTGAGTGAGTTCTGAAGGCCTCTAAGGATGGAGGCAGAACAGCTTCTTCAGGCAACCTGTTCCAATGGGGCAGTCTGATCATGGGCAAAACTGTTTTCTTTAGGTAGCACAGGAATCTCTCTTGCTTCGGTTTAGAACCATAGATTCAGTCAGGGTTGGAAGGGACCACAGGGATCATCTAGTTCCAACCCCCCTGCCACGGGCAGAGACAGCCTGCCCTAAATGAGGCTGGCCAGAGTTGTTTTCCATCTTCCTGCCATGCACTACTGTGCAAAAATACTCTCCTCCTCATTACTTGATTGCAAGTGCTCAGGGGCTCCTGGTAGCTCTCCTGAAGCATCCTCTTCTCCTGGAAGAATAAGCCCAGCTCTTTCAGTCTCTTCTTGCATTGCCAGTGCTCCAGCTCCTGAGAGGAAATGGCCTTAAGTAGCACCAGCAAAAGTTTAGGTAATATTTCTTTGCTACAAAAGCAGTGAGGGACTGGAAGAGGCTGCCCAGGAAGGTGGTGGAGTCCCCACCCCTGGAGGTGTTCAAGAAACCTGTGGCCATGGCACTTTGGGACATGGTTTAATGGCCACGGTGATGTTCACTCTGCTCTCATCAGAGCCCACCTGGAGTACTGTGTGCAGTTCTGGAACCCCCAGCACAAGAAGGACATGGAACTGCTGGAGAGAGTCCAGAGGAGGACCATAAAGATGATCAGAGGGCTGCAGCAGCTCTGCTCTGAGGACAGGCTGAGAGAGTTGGGGCTTTTCAACCTGGAGAAGAGAAGGCTTCGAGGAGACCTTATAGCAACCTTCCAGTATCTGAAGGGGGCCTACAGGAGGGCTGGAGAGGGACTGTTCACAAGGTCTTGTAATGACAGGATGAGGGGGAATGGGTTCAAACTGTCGGAGGGGAGATTTGAACAGGATGTTAGGAAGAAATTCTTCACAGTGAGGGTGGTGAGACACTGGCACAGGTTGCCCAGGGAGGTTGTGTCTGCTCCCTCCCTGGATGTGTTCAAGGCTAGGCTGGATGAGGTCTTGAGCAACCTGATCTAGTGGGAGGTGTCCCTACCTATGGCACAGGGGGGTTGGATTTGGATGATCTTTGAGGTCTCTTCCAACCTAAACCATTCTATGATTCTATGTTAGGGTGACAGATGGATTTGAATGACCTTGGAGGTCTTTTCCGACCAAAACAATTCTTTGATCTTGCTGTAATCATTTTAGTTATTTTAGATTTCTTGTTTGAATGGTTTGGGGACAGGAGGGAAACTTGCCCTAGTCTCTAGGTGTAAGTCTAATGAGTGCAAAGCAGAGGAGGATAATCACCTCCCTCAGTCTCCGAACTGTACTTGTGTTAATATAGTTCAAGATGCTCTCAGGCTGTTTTGCTGCCATGGAAAGATGCTGGCTCATGTCCAGCTTCCTGTCCAGCATGACCCACAGATTGTGTTAGTGCTGCTCCCCAGCCCATCCTTGCAGGTGATTCTTCCTTCCCAGCTGCAGTACTTTGCATTTGTCCTTGTTAAATTTCATGAGGCTCCTGCTGGCCCAGAGCACTTTGTGCTCTCTAGATCCCTCTGAGGAACTGCCTTGCCCTCAACAGTAGGAACTGCTTCCCTCAATTTGGCATCATCTGCCAGCCAGGTGTGTGCTCACTTTTTTCCCCTCAGGTCATTGCTAAAGATACTAAACAGGACAGGTCCCAGGATAGTCCCCTGCAGTGCTCCATTTGTTGCCACCTTCCAGGAAGAGTGCAGCCCATTAATTCTCTGTGTCTGATCTTTCCAACCGTTGTTTCAGTATTATCTGTTCAGACCTCATACTGTTTTGTCCTACTTGGGTGTAAGAATACTGGGAGACAGTGCAGGAAGAAGTGCCCTGCTGAGCTTGAGGTAAATGGCATCAACTCCTCTCAAGTAACCAATTGTGGTGGTCAGACACGAGTCATAGAACCACAGAATCAGTCAGGGTTGGAAGAGACCAGAAGGATCAGGCAGTTTCAACCCCTCTGCCATGCCCAGGGACACTCTACCCTAGATCAGGCTGCCCACAGCCTCTGCCAACCTGGCCAAAAACACCTCCCTGGGCAACCCATTCCAGCCTCTCACCACTCTCATGCTCAACAACTTCCTCCTCACATCCAACCTGAATCTCCCTACCTCCAGCTTTGCTCCGTTCCCCCTAGTCCTGTCACTCCCTGAGAGCCTCAAAAGTCCCTCCCCAGCTTTTTTGTAGATCCCCTTCAGATCCTGGAAGGCCACAAGAAGGTCACCTGGGAGCCTCCTCTTCTCCAGCCTGCACAGCCCCAACTCTTTCAGTCTGTGCTCACAGCAGAGGTGCTGCAGCCCTCTCAGCATCCTTGTGGCCTTTCTCTGGACATGCTCCAGCATGTAAGTCACCATTGGTAAATCATAGAATCGTTTAGGTTGGAAGAGACCTTAAAGATCATCCAGNATTTCTTCCTAACATCCTGTTCAAATCTCCCCTCTGCCAGTTTGAACCCATTCCCCCTCATCCTGTCATTTTAAGACCTTGTGAATAGTCCCTCTCCAGCCTTCCTGTAGGCCCCCTTCAGATATTGGAAGGTTACTATAAGGTCTCCTCAAAGCCTTCTCTTCTCCAGGCTGAAAAGCCCCAACTCTCTCAGCGTGCCCTCACAGCAGAGCTGCTCCAGCCCTCTGATCATCTTTGTGGCCCTCCTCTGGACTCTCTCCAGCAGTTCCATGTCCTTCTTGTGCTGGGGGCTCCAGAACTGCACACAGTACTCCAGGTGGGGTCTGAGGAGAGCAGAGTAAAGGGGCAGAATCCCCTCCCTTGCCCTGCTGGCAATGCTTCTCTTGCTGCAGCCCAGGACACGGTTCCCTGTCTATTCCATGCTGCCTATTCCAAATCAGCTTAGTAGCCTTCATATGCCCAGAAGGGATGAAAAGAGGCTGAAAGAGAAATTTTTCATAGTGACTTTGCATGAAACTTTAAGACAGCCAACTGAAAGTCAAACCTTGCCAATGGTGGGAATGGTAAAATCACTCAGGTTGGAAAGGACCTCTAAGATTGTCAAGTCCAACCTGGTGTCAGATCCTATCTGCGAGCAGCTGCTTTATAAGTGGTAGCTTCATTAGTCAGGTTCAAAGAAATGCATTAGGGAACAGTTCTTCCTTTTTATCTCTAATGAACAGGGGAAAAAAAAAAAGAAATTAAGTTCTTCAAAGTCTAATAGTTCATCTGGTTATTTTACTCTGCTCAATGCAGGAGGGAGACTGTAACACTTTGGGTCACTAGATGGTGCAATGTGATTATTATTTTCATCATGTGAGCCAGGATCTTCTAGAATAATTCTTTCCACCCCCCCCCTTCTAAAGGTATAGGTAGCTCTTGTGCAGACATAAAAGGTGTTTTTCTTTTTTTTGTCAAGAACTTATTCACTGGAAATGGATGCTTAGGATTTAATTATGCATCTAGAGCTCTTGTAGCAGGAATCAAAGTGTCTCTGAAATTCTCTGGTCTTAAAGTTGCTCATTTGCTGCAAACAATCTCTGCTGTTTCAATGCCTCCTCCTGAAAGGCAGTCAGGATTCCTTACAAGGCAAATCATGTGTATTGCAAGGAAAATGAACATGATGGCCATAGAGAATTTGCTGTGTTGAAAAATGACCTCATCTGCCAAACCTTAGGCCTGCTTAAATGTCTGCTGAAAGCAAATAGTGCAGTTTTGAAGTAGAAGAGGTTTAATGGAAGAAAACTTTAATCAGATGCGTGACTTACTGAAAGCCTCCTTCCCAGCTTTGCAGAAGCCCTCCAGCTGCCCTGGAGGTGTTTAAGGCCAGGCTGGATGAGGCTTTGGGCAGCCTGATCTAGGGTAGGGTGTCCCTGCCCATGGCAGGGGGGTTGGAACTGGCTGATCCTTGTGGTCCCTTCCAACCCTGACTGATTCTATGAAATCAAAATTAGCTTCCACATTTGATCTCTCTGCACATGACTGAGCACTGATCCAGGAGCCCTGGATTGGGCTGCATCCAGTTCTGGAGCCCCTCTTCCAAGTGGGATGTGGACAGAGAAGGGCCATGAGGATGCTGAGAGGGCTGCAGCACCTCTGCTATGAGGACAGACTGAAAGAGTTGGGGCTGTGCATTCTGGAGAAGAGGAGGCTCCCAGGTGACCTTCTTGTGGCCTTCCAGGATCTGAAGGGGGCTACAGAAAAAGCTGGGGAGGGACTTTTGAGGCTCTCAGGGAGTGACAGGACTAGGGGGAATGGAGCAAAGCTGGAGGTGGGGAGATTGAGAGTGGATGTGAGGAGGAGGTTGTTGAGCATGAGAGTGGTGAGAACCTGTGACGGGTTGCCCAGGGGGGTGGTTGGGTCCTGATCCCTGGAGGTGTTTGCAGCCAGGCTGGCAGAGGCTGTGGGCAGCCTGCTCTAGGGTAGGGTGTCCCTGGGCATGGCAGGGGCTTGGAACTGGCTGATCCTTGTGGTCCCTTCCAACCCTGACTGATTCTATGATTGCACTCTTCATTGGTCAGAGATACTGAAATGTGTCGAAGAGATGCCCAATGAGATTATCAGCAGCTCAATGGCATTAAGAATATATTGACTCCACCTGGAGCTAAGAACATAGCTTGTTTAGAAAACAAAACTTCTTCACTTCCCATTTGCATTTCTGTTGTCTGTCTGTAGGCAGTTTGCTGAATCAGAACCTAATCATAGAATCAGTTAGGGATGGAAGGTACCACAAGCATCATCCAGTCCTAAACCCCCTCCATGGGCTGGGACACTACCCTACATCAGGTTGCCCACAGCCTCATCCAGCCTGGCTGCAAACACCTCCAGGAATGTGGTCCCAAACACCTCCCTGGGCAACCCATCACAGGCTCTCACCACTCTTATGCTGAAGAACTTCCTCCTCATGTCCAGTCTGATGCCACCTTGAGAAGAATACCACTGTAAAGATCAATTAATGGCTCTAGATGACTTTAAACCTGCAGGATGACCCACAGAGTTTATGCTTGGGGATAGGTTGGAGGGATGGAGTAGGTGAGGATAGATGATATTGAGGATTCATCTGATTTATTGCCATTCCTCCAGCTACAGCAGTGAATTAATATTTCTAATGCAGTTGGACTGTATCACTTTAGGAGTAATTGGGTTTGGTTTTCATGTTTCAGAGACTGTTGTCACAAAATGAGTACATTCTACACCAGGCAAAAGCTGGAAAGAGTGATTTCTATCCATTAATTTTCTTGTCTTTTTCTTCAAAGGTTTCCTGGTACAGTATTTTGGGCTCTGTAGCAGGAAGAAGTAACACAAAAGTAAAATTAAATAACAACAAGCTTCCCAATGCGGGAGAAGAGGTAAGACTGAGGTAAAACTCCTTTAGGTTGCAGTCTCTGCCTTTAAAAGCCTCCAGCTTTCCAAATGGACAGCAGCCAGGCAAAGAGGGACCTGGGGGTGCTGGGAGATAGGAGCTGAAGTTGAGCCAGAAGTGTGCCCAGGCCAATGGCATCCTGGGCTGGATCAGCAACAGTGTGGCCAGCAGGAGTAGGGAGGTTATTCTGCCCCTGTGCTCAGCACTGCTCAGGCCACACCTTGAGTGCTGTGTCCAGTTCTGGTCCCCCCAAATCAAGAGAGATGTTGAGGTGCTGGAAGGTGTCCAGGGAAGGGAGATGAAACTGGTGAGGGGCCAGGAGCACAGTCCTGTGAGGAGGGGTGTGCAGCCTGCAGAAGAAGAGGCTCAGGGCAGACCTCATTGCTGTCTACAACTACTTAAAGGGAGGTTGTAACCAGGTGGGGTTGGGCAATCAGCAACAGAACAAAGGAACACAGTCTCAGTCTGTGCCAGGGGAGGTATAGGGTGGATGTTAGGAAGCTCTACATAGAGAGAGGGATTGGCATTGGAATGGGCTGCCCAGGGAGGTGGTGGAGTCACCATCAATGGAGGTGTTCAAGCAAAGCCTGGATGGAGCACTTAGTGCCACTGGCTAGGGCTGGGTGCTAGGTTGGACTGGATGAGCTTGGAGGTCTCTTCCAATCTACCTGATTCTATTCTCTACTTTTTTACTTTTTTGTGGCTCAGATAACAGGCCAAGCCTTTGACAAACCTTTTGATCTTTATTTTGAGCAATTAAAATTGTATGAGACTGAAAGCATCCCAAAAATACCAGAAAAAGGTCTGGGAACCTTTTTGGGATAATGAATTAAATGATTCAAAAAGCTTCATGTTGGACAAACCTCTGACCCTTCTGTTATCATAGAATCAGTCAGGGCTGGACAGGACCTAAAAGATCATCCAGTTCCAACCTCCATGCCATGGGCAGGAACACTGAATCACAGAATGATTCAGTCTGAAGGGACCTTAGAGATCATCTACTCCATCCTCCCTGCAACATGTAGGGACACCTCACACTGGATCAGGTTGCTCGCAGCCACATCCAGCCTGGCCTTATCACCTCCAAGGATGAGGCTTCCAACACCTCCCTGGGCAACCTGTTCCATGCTCTCACCACCCTCATGCTGAAGAACTTCTAACATCCAGTCTGAATCTCCCCACTTCAAGTTTTGCTCCATTCCCCCCAGTCCTGTCACTACCTGACGACCTGTTGGAACTGTTTGCTGAGCCATGTCTAAGAAACACAAAAGGAAAACTCTATGAAGTGTATTTTAAAGTGCCCCAGACCCTGCTCTTCCCAGTGATTAAAAAAACCAGAGGAATTCTAAACAGCTATAAAATGTAAAATTGTTGTTAATTGCATAACTTCCATCAGCTATTTCTTCTTAACAAGACCTCAGCTTATTTCATTTTGGCAACCTGATAATGTAACTCCTTCAATAACCTTCATATTCAGACGTGATTGACTTCTAGGTTCATGCTCTCTCCCTTTCATGCTGTCACCATGTGGTAGGACAAATCATCCCACACACTTTCATTACTTGTGACTCTGTTGATACTCTCTTCTACTATTCCCTCATTGCAATTTGCTGTTCTGTTTTCTGCTCGAAGCTTTTTGCTTTGTGTTAGTGTAGCTCTTCCCTTTGGCTAACACTCTGATGCTCCTGCCAGGTCTGAGAGGGTTCTGTTTTTCACTCACTTGTGCATGCTCTTGAATTGTCCACCTGAGGGCAGGGATGGCATCCAGAGGGATCTGGACAGGCTGCAGAGGTGGGCACAATCCAACCTCAGGAGGTTCACCAAGGTCAAGTGTAAGGTCCTGCAGCTGGGTCGAAGCAATGCCAAGCAAAAATGCAGGCTGGGCAGGGAGTGGCTGGAGAGCAGCCCTGAGGAGAGGGACTTGGGGGTGCTGGTGGAGGAGAAGCTCAAGATGAGGCAGCAGTGTGCACTTGCAGCCCAGGCTCTGGTTGGCTTTCTGGGCTGCAGCAGGAGCAGTGTGGGCAGCAGGTTGAGGGAGGTGATTCTCCCCCTCTACTGTGCTCTGCTGAGAGCCCACCTGGAGTAGTGCATCCAGTGCTGGAGCCCCTGGGACAAGAGGGCCATGAGAACATGGAGCCCCATGTCCAGAGAAGGGCCATGAGGATGCTGAGAGGGCTGCAGCAGCTCTGCTATGAGGACAGAGTGAAAGAGTTGGGGCTGTGCAGTTTGGAGATGAAGACGTTCTCAGGTGACCTTCTTGTGGCCTTGCAGTATCTGAAGGGGGCCTACAGAAAAGCTGGGGAGGGACTTTTGAGGCTCCCAGGGAGTAACAGGACTAGGGGGAATGGAGCAAAGCTGGAGGTGGAGAGATTCAGACTGGACATGAGGAGGAATTTCTTCACCATGAGAGTGGTGAGAGGCTGGAATGGGCTGCCCATGGAGATGTTTGGGGCCAGACCCCTGGAGGTGTTTGCATCCAGGCTGGCAGAGGCTGTGGGCAGCCTGCTCTAGGGTAGGGTGTCCCTGGGCATGGCAGGGGGGTTGGAACTGGCTGATCCTTGTGGTCCCTTCCAACCGTGACTGATTCTAGGATTCTAACTCCAGCTCCCGGTACTGTTTTCTTGGTTTCTGTGCTGTGTCTACTCCAAAGCATTCCAGAGAGAAAACTGATATTCCCTCTCCTTGCCCTTTCCTTGCTTTCAGGAACCTAGTGCTGCATGGAGACATGAGATGTCTCTCGATCTAAATTGCCCTTTGGTTGTATTCAAGACCATTAAGCCATTTATTTAAGAATGAAAGTTTGGCACTTGAGATTTGTTTTCATAGAATCATAGAATGGTTTAGCTTGGAAGGGACCTCCAGGCTCAGCCAGTTCCAACCCCCCTGTGCCATAGGCAGGGACACCTCCCACTAGAACTGATCATAGAATGGTTTAGCTTGGAAGAGACCTCAAAGCTCATCCTGTTCCAATCCCCCTGTGCCATAGGCAGGGACACCTCCCACTAGAACTGATCATAGAATCATAGAATGGTTTAGCTTGGAAGGGACCTCCAGGCTCAGCCAGTTCCATCCCCCCTGTGCCATAGGCAGGGACACCTCCCACTAGATCAGGTTGCTCAAGACCTCATCCAGCCTGACCTTGAACACCTCCAGGGAGGGAGCAGCCACAGCCTCCCTGGGCAACCTGTGCCAGTGTCTCACCACCTTCACTGTGAAGAACTTCCTCCTGAGATCCCATTT
The DNA here is from genome assembly GCA_013396835.1 of Psilopogon haemacephalus. Taxonomy (NCBI): domain Eukaryota; kingdom Metazoa; phylum Chordata; class Aves; order Piciformes; family Megalaimidae; genus Psilopogon; species Psilopogon haemacephalus. Next base: position 41,832 of record VWZI01010873.1, read on the forward strand.
AAATCTCCCCTCTGCCAGTTTAAACCCATGTGTGTGATGTGTGCGCTGAGTATAACTGGAAATGAAAATATTTATTGATAGGTGCCAGCTGATGGGAAGAGCCTCTTGGAAATCCAAGGCTTAGATGCCAATGAGAAGTACATTTTTGCTGTGGCAGCATATTCTTCTGATGGAAAACTGATTGGTGATGCTATCGGGGAAACAACTAAACCAATCCTGGCTTATCCTCCTCTTTCTGCTACCACTGTTCGAGCCTATCTGACTCAGGTAGGGTTAGAATTCTTGATAATAAACTGTTTCATTTGCTTGGAATTTCCTTCTTTTCACTTGGAGCTCGAAAACCTCTTCAGGTAAGAACTCAAAAGTTTCTTGCTAAAAACTTGGTAGGCACAAATCACAATCTAAAGATGACAACGTTAACAAATTATATATTTGAGCAAGTCAATTCTTCATTTAAAATTATTACCCCAGATGCCTGGGAATTCTACTTGCAGGGGCGGGGGGGGGAAAGTCTTTTAGTTTTATTACCCCTGTTTTTCAGCCTGCATTCAACAACTTTTGTTCTTTTTTACTATTTGGGATTTTTTTTTACATCAGATGATAATTGAAGGCCCTTTCAGCCTGGCATTCTATGAATTCTGGTTTTGAGCTTGAGACTGAGTGCCAGAAATCAGTTTAGTCATTACAATAAGGGAGAGGTTGTGCTTCTTCAGCTTGGAGAAGAGGAGATCGAGAGGTGACCTCATTAAGGGTTATCTATATGTAAAGATGAGTGCCAGGAGGCTGGAGCCAGGCTCTGCTGGGTGGTGCCCAATGCCAGGACAAGGGACAGTGAGTGGAAGCTGAGACATAGGAAGCTTCATTAAAACATGAGGAAGACTCGGTGGGTGACAGAACACTGGAAGAGGCTGCCCAGGGTGGGTTGTGAAGTCTCCCTCTCTGGAGATATTCAAAACCTGCCTGGATGTGTTCCTGTGTGATCTGGTATAGGAGATCCTGCTCTGGCAGGGGGTTTGGACTGGATGAGCTTTGGATGTCCCTTCCAGCCCCTGGCATTCTGTGATTCTGTAGCTGAAATCTGGATTGAACATACCAGGTATCAAGTCTTAACTATTCTTGTACTGAAATTATTTTTGTGTTGTCTTGTGGGAGACCACAAAGGCTCTGGCAAACTTCTAAAATAAATTTCTATGTTTCTAATAAAGAAAACATAAACCAGATTGTGTCATGGAGAAAAGGGAAATTGTTTAGTCCTATAGATCAGATCACAGAATCATAGAACCAAAGAGTTGGAAGGGACCTTCAGAGATCATCCAGTCCAACATCCCTGCTAAAGCAGGACTGCCTAGGGCAGGCCACACAGGAATGCATCCAGGCAGGTTTGGAAAGTCTCCAGAGAAGGAAACTCCACATCCCTGTTCCAGCACCCTCACAGTAAAAAAATTTCTCCTCATGTTGAGGTGGAACCTCCTGTGTTCCAGCTTGTACCTATTAGTCCTTCTCTAATTACTGGGCACCACTGAAAAGAGCCTGGCACCTTCATCTTGACACCAACCCCTCAGATGTTCAGAGACCTTGATCAGATCCCCTCTCAGCCTTCTCTTCTCCAGACTAAACAGCCCCAGGGCTCTCAGGCTTTTTTCATAAGAGGGATGCTGAAGTCATAGAATCATAGAATGGTTTAGGTTGGAAGAGACCTCAAAGATCATCCAGCGCCAACCCCCCTGTGCCATAGGCAGGGACACCTCCCACTAGATCAGGATGCTCAAGACCTCATCCAAGCTGGCCTTGAACACCTCCAGGGAGGGAGCAGCCACAACCTCCCTGGGCAACCTGTGCCAGTGTCTCACCACCCTCAATGAAAAGAACTTCCTCTTAACATCCAGTTTTAATCTACCCTCTGCCACTTTAAACCTATTCCTCCTCATCCTGTCATTACAAGACCTTGTGAATAGTCCCTCCCCAGCCCTCCTGTAGGCTCCCTTCAGATACTGGAAGTCATCTATAAGGTCTCCTGGCAGCCTTCTCTTCTCCAGGCTGAAAAGCCCCAACTCTCTCAGCCTCTCCTCATAGCAGAGTCTCGTCATCATCCTTATGGGGACCAGTTAGAAGCTCTTCCAGAGCAGGACTTTATACCCCTATGATTGACTTTATACCTCCTTCTGGGGCTCTGTTTACATCTGAGAGCAGCAGAGCTTTCTGCATTATTAGCAAAAGTAAGATGAACCTTAGACCAAATAAAATACCTTCAAAAACCAGAGCAGAACACCTGTGAGCTATTCCACAGAGGGCTGTTAGGTCCTTGGTTAACTACCAGCAAACTTTTGCCTTCTCTGATGCTAATCCTGAAGGCAAACTATTAGCAGAAGCAGATTGCTAGTACATATGTTCTATTCAAATAGGTCAGAGTGATCTTGCAGAAACAAAATGTGCCTGCTTGGGGTGGTGGTGGGGATTTAAACTCTGTCTTCTTAATATAATCATAGAATGGTTTAGGTTGGAAGAGACCTTGAAGGTCATCCAGTTCCAACCCCCCTGTGCCACAGGCAGGGACACCTCCCACTAGATCAGG
>VWZI01010874.1:0-12867 GCA_013396835.1 Psilopogon haemacephalus
TTACCACATACCAATACATAAAGGGTGACTACGAGGGTGACAGAGGTCACTTTTTACAAGGAGTCACATTAAAAAGACAAAGGCTAATGGGTACAAGTTCCTTCTGGGGAGATTCCAATTGGATTCCAGAAGAAAAATTTTCACAATGAGTTAGACATTGGAATAATTTCTCAATATGAGTATCAGATTTCCCTACATTGGTAATTCTTAAGACTCAGTTTAACAAGGTGCTGGGTCACCTCACATAAATTAGACTATCACCTAAAAAGCTGGACCAGATGACCCTTGAAGTTCCTTCCAACCCGGCATTCTGTAATTCTGTAAACCAAGGGGTTTTTTGTGAGCATAGAATGGGCCAGGTCAGAAGGGACCTCTGAAAGTCATCTAGTCCAACCCTCTCTCCAGTCAGCAGAGGCATCCTCCACTAGAGCTGGTTACCCAGAACCCTGTAAAGCCTCAGCTTGGGTAACTCCAGGGATGGGGCCTCAACCACCTCCTGGGCAACCTGTTCCACCACCCTCATGGTAAAGAACTTGTCCCTAACACCCAATCTAAGTCTACTCTTACCTATTTCAAAATCATTGCCCCTCATCCTATCACTGCAGGCCTTTGTGAACAGTCTCTCTTCATCCTTCTTGTAGGCCCCCTTCAGGTACATGAAGATTGCTATTAGCTCCCTGGAGCCTTCCCTTCGCCAGGCTGAATAACCCCAGCTCCCTCAGCCTGTCCTCATAGCAGATATGTTCCAACCCCTCATTGCCTTCATGGTCCTCCTATGGACCTGCTCCCTTGGGTTCATGTCTTTCACGTCCAAGTGCCGGGTTTTGCACTTTGGCCACAACAACCCCATGCAGCACTACAGGCTGGAGACAGAGTGGCTGGAGAGCAGCCAGGCAGAGAGGCACCTGAGGGTACTAGTAGACAGCCAAATGAACATCAGCCAGCAGTGTACCCAGGTGGTCAAGAAGGCTAATGGCATCCTGGCCTGTATCAGGAATAACATGACCAGCAGGACTATGAGGGTCATTCTGCTCCTGCACTAAGTGCTGGTTAGTGCTGGACACATCTCAAGTACTGTGTCCAGTTCTGGGCCCCTCAGTTTAAGAAAGATATTGAGGTGCTTGAAAGTGTCCAGAGAAGGGTACCAAGGAAGGCTGGTGAGGAGGCTGGAGCACAGCCCTATGAGGAGAGGCTGAAGGAGCTCGGGTTGTTCAGCTTGGAGAAGAGGAGGCTCAGGGGAGATCTTATTGCTCTCTACAACTACCTGAAAGGAGGTCATAGTCAAGCATGGATTGGTCTCCTCTCCCAGGTACCCAGTGACAGAACAAGGTGGGGCAGTCTCAAACTGCACCAGGGCAGGTTTAGGCTGGATGTTAAGGGCAAGTTCTACATGGAAAGAGTGATTGTCCATTGGAACAGAATGCCTCGGGAGGTGGTGGAATCACTATCCCTGGAGGTGTTTAAGAGGAGATTGGATGAGGCACTTGGTGCCAGGGTTTAGTTAATTAGAAGGGTTAGGTGATAGGTTGGACTTGATGATCTTGAAGGTCTTTTCCAACTTGGTTAATTCTGTGATTCATGTGTAGAGGGCTTCAGACCTGGACTCAGTACTCCAGGTAAGGTCTCATCAGAGAACAATAAAATGGCAGAATCACCTCTGTTGATCTGCTGGCCATGCTTCTTTTGATGCAGTCCAGGATGTGATTTGCCTTCTGAGCTGCAAGCTCATGCCATCTGTTCATGTCCAGCTTCTCATCCATTGGCTACCCCAAGTCATTTTCCACAGGGCTGCTTTCTATCACCTCATCCCACAGCCTGTGCTGATAGTAAGGATTGTTTCAATTCAGGTATAGAACTTGTTGAACTTCATGAGGTTCACCTGGGTTCACCTGTCCAGCTGTCATTTCACAACGGCTATGGCTAAGACACTACAAACACCCCAAACTTTCAAATACGTCCTTGGCAGTGGCTCTTAAATCTGTTTTACGAGATGTTCAGACAACAGCTGTCTAAAACTTCCATCTTCTCAAATGAACTAGTTCAAAGCTCTCAGAAGTCATGACTCAGACCAGCAGCCTCTGGGGACTGTCAGCACTGGGCTTCTGTAATGTCAAGTTGGTTTCGGTAGCTCTCAAATAACTGAAATGACTAAGCCTCCAGCAAACGTTTACCCGCCAGAGCCTGTAAGACACAGACACTCTTGTTTTAAAACAAAGGGCAGAGTTAAGGTAATTTCTTGTTTTGTTTCCTTTGGGTTTGTTTGTTGGGGTTTTTTGTTTGTTTGTTTTGGGGGGGAGTTTGTGTGTTTCAAATCAGGTATTATTTCACTACACCAAGATCTTCTATTAAGTGATATAGCTTTACCCAGATCAGCACAGAAAGAGCACTCCTAGAGTGGGAAAGCAAAAGTCAGGCTTTAGAACAACTCCATGTTTTTGGTTTTTGTTTTTTTTTTTTTTTAACTCTAGGTATGCCACTTTGTGTGGGTATAGAAGCTAAGAAGTAGAAGTCCACCTTAGTAAGGACACTCACAAGCTACTGAGGCAGTTAACACAGACTTTTCTCATTACACAACTTTGACAGTACCACAAGTTACCTCTCCTTGACCCAAGTCAAATTTTCACACTGCTAGAAGGGAAGCAAAATCTCTTTCAATACCCTTATTCCCATCTGCTAAAACATACACAAAAGTTTCCAAGAGGAAGGGATACAACTGGGATTATGAAAAACAAAATTAAACTGACTCATTTCCTCTTCCTCTTTCATCCATTACAGGTCAGCAGGTGCCTTCATCACCCAAAAGAAATCACTTGGATTGACTTCTGTCACTTGGATGACACTTTCTTTAGATAATAAGAATCCAAATACCTTTCTCTCAGCTGGCATTCAAGAGTGGAAAAGAGTAAATCACGTTTTCAGGGCAGGTACTACCAGGCAGAATGACGAGAAGAGGGCTTCCCAGGCCCAATGGTGGTGTCCACACTGTCCAATACTGCATGTGCCCAACACTGCCTTGCCTCACCCCATCCTGCAGCCAGCCTGGCCACTGCTGCATCCAGCCCCTGCCCTTCCTGAGCACCCTGTTGACTGAAGGAATGAAAACAGCAAAGACAAGAACAGAGGAAAGGCACTCTGTTTTGCATAAGTCTGCTTTCCAATGTAGGTGTCCATTTTTTTTTAGAATTTGACTTATCTAGGAATTAACTGACATCATCTCAGTTTGGTCCACTGAACCAGGAAAGCAGAGGTCACAGGGATTTAAAGCTCTAGCTACCATGTCTAGTCAAGAAAGTGCATCAATAAACCAGGTTTAAAAGTACAGGCTTGTGTTGGTTTGAGCTAACTGGAGAATTTGAGTGAGAAATTAAACACTGTGTCACTTCACCCAGTTTGACTGAGAGAGAAGAAAGAAGATTGTTTTGAGAATGTTCCCAAAACATCCAGATAAGCCAGTGTGCTTGCGCAGTCAGTCGGCTCTGGGTCCGTGCAGGCTTCAGCAGCTTCTTTCCTTTGTCTCTCTGCCTTTGAACTATTTCAGAGTAAAATCCCTAAAACCATTCATTCCTTCCTGCCACTAATCTTTCTGACCGATCTTCAGCTTATCTGCAGCATCATCAAGTGGTGAGATAAAGCTGGGGGAAGGAGGGAAAGGTGGTAGGGGGGTTTTGGTTTCCCTCTTTTGCGGATTTTTGGTCTCCAGGAGGGGTGTGGTGTCTGTATTTCTTTTTTTACTGTATATTTCTGTAAATATCTGTTATATCTTGTAAATATTTGCTTGTATATTTGCATTGCTGTAAATATAAAGCTTCATTTATTAACTTCCAGTGTGTTTTTCTGAGTTTTAGCCGGGGTTTTAAAAGGTGGGGGGGCAGGTCACTGCAAACCCACTACAAGGCTACAGAACCCTAAGCTCTTTCACAAAAGAGCTCACCAATACCCAAATAAAATAAAATCAGAAATAAAATCCATTACAATGCTGTGCTTTAAGTGAACCCATCAAATCACAGAAACTTGATGGTCCAGGTGGCACAAGTTAGTGTTCAAGAAAAAAAAACACTGCAGTTTGGACAAAGAATGCTCTCAAGATTACACAGAAGAAAACTTATTAACGGTGCTGTAATATAAAAGCCACAGAGCCCAGCTCTCACAACAGGTACCAAATATCAATCCTCCCATAAGACATTTTACACATTAACTTGCTGTTTGATGCCACTTTCAATTAATTCAATTTCTATAGACATAAAAATGCAATAACCAGCTCTTTACCAACAAGAGAAGGGGACAAAAGCCACTGAAGGTGTTGTGCAGGACGCAGTCACACCTCCCCAGGCCAGCGGGAACAAGTCCTGTACCAGAGGATTGGATCTGCTCTCCCTCCCTTGCATGGAACCAAAGGCCAGCCTGGATCCACACGCCACCATTTCAGCTGTTCACCACACAAGCTAAACCAGGCCACACAACATCATTCCTCCAAAATCCACAGGGAGGGCAAAAGATGTAGTTCATGCTTTCCAGACACTCCAGGCTTGCTCTCCCTGACAGGTGGCAGGAGGCCAAGAGAGAGCAGACAGGTGCACACAGATGTAGCTGGGGAGGAAATTTGTTGGGCTCACTACAGAGAACCCCCTGACATGTGAAAACTCAGTAAGTGCATTACATTACTAGAAATGGAGGACATTTCTGGAGTGGTGCCAAAAGCCGCCATGACAGCATCACACCTCTCTTAAGTGTTACAGAAGGGGGAAGGAAAACAACACACTTCCTGCTCATCAGCCAGAGCAAGTTCGTCTGAGCCCCGTTCAGCTCCAGAAGCCCTTCACAAAAGCCAGTGTTAAAGGGAGACACTGCTGCAGGGGCGTGGCTCTCGTGTCATACCCCTCACAAGTACATAAGGGGCAGTGGCTGTTCTTACCAGTCACTGTGCATGAATGGCATAAAGGCCACAGAGGCCAAGTCCTACTGTCACTGGGCTGAACTGTTAAGTGAGACTCCATGTACAAGAGGGGACAAAAAAAACCCAACCAAACAAAAAATCAGCACCAAGATGCTTCAAAGGAGAGTCATCGTCAAGCACAGGAAACAAACAACTCCACAGCTAGTTTAGAAAGAAAATAAAATTCAGGCTGGTCAAAAAAATCCTGGTGACACAAACTTAACACTCTGTCATCACAGCAGTAATTATTCTCTCGATAATGGATACCTTGATGTTTTCAGTGAAGAATCATAGCAGAGTTTGAGACAAAGCCTCTACAGATCCTCACCACATCGAGCATCCTCAATCAGTCTGTGGCTTTTCTCTAGACGACTCTGGCCACTCCAAGCCACCATCTCCTGGCCAATACTGCTGCCACTGTTACAGTCCCTACATGACAGTCATTAAAATACCTTGCAGAAAAAGAAAAAAGACTACAGCTACCAGCTGACATTAATATTTTTAAGTGCAATATAAGATAATTTTACTATTTTTTAAAAGGGGTTTGTTCAATGTTAAAACCACACTACCAGTTTATCACACCCTTAAAAGGCATCTTATCCATACTGAACACATTAAATGAGCAGTTTACTTCACATTACAGGTCAACCTTCTTTTCCTAAGGCACTTCTACCAGTTTACATTTTATACCTCCAAATTCTGGCCTAAGTTTTTAATCTAGAATGATTGACATTTTCTAACTACAATAAGGGGGGCAGAAAAATCAACAAAACCAAACAAAAGCCAGAACTGAAAAACTCATTCTAACTTTGAAGAAACCTAGTTCATCTACACACTCTTCTGACCCATGAGCACAAACCAACACTGTACCCCTTGCAAAAAGACATGGTACATTTCATATACCCAAATCCTATTTCACAAATAAACATGTAATTTCTCACAAAACTAGTCTGAAGGATACACACCTAGCAATTCATGACCTTAAAAGCTAAACAAACATACACAGCTTGATTATTAAGTACATTTTATTCTCCAGGCACTCTTCAACAAATAGATTCAAGACTCACCATACCTATACCATCCCTTCTTTCAGGAAGACAACTTAAGTGAAGAAGCTGCACACCATTCTGTCCCTTTGATGCACATTCTGATGCAGAAAGGTTTCTGTATACTGAATTTTATTTTTTTTACTTTTTTTTTAATCAAATCCAGGAGAAAATTAAGATGCCCATCATAAAATAGTTATGGTTTCTAAGATATTTTTGTTAGCATTTTTCCACCAATCTAAAGCAAAAAATACTCCCAAATAAGACTAAACTGTATGTTAAATTTTGTACTATGTTCCTTGAGAAGCATATTGACTCATATAAAGTTACAAGCTTTCAAATTAAAGCACAAATTCTTGCTTTCAGCCTTACCTAGTAAGCAGTCTGGCATCAGCTCAACAAATTTCAAAGCAACTGTCACACAAAGCAAGACAGTTTTGTAGCAAACCACCACCTACTGCCTGCAAAGTTATTACTGAATAATTATTCCCTATTAAAATCAGCAACTTGCTGAACGTAACTAGAAAACACCCGTTAGAAGCAGCATATTACATCTTGTGGACAACTACTTAAACAGGAGAAGGTGAGCTGTGCAAAATGCAACAGCCACCAGCAATAACACTAATATAAAAAAATGTTTCCACTTCACTGGTACCAAAGCAAGCCCATCAGTGTTGGAAAGCATATCCAAAAGCCTATGGACTAGATTACATCACCCTTGCTCACCTTACAGAGAGCCCTCCTCTACAAAAAAAGTCCATTTTAAGCCTAAGGCTGCTTGAAGAACAAAATGCCCACATACTGAGATGAAACAGGAAGACGAAAATCTGTGCCTGAACAAACAAGATCAATTGCTAACTTGAAATTAAAATCAGAGAGAGAACAAATATGCAGCCAGCTCTAGGAAACTGTTAGCAGGAGAGATGTCTTTATTAAACCAAGCCATAACAGAAGTTGATGAGCAGAGATCACTGAGCCATGAGGCAGAGATCAGCATCAAAGAGAGAACACCTTGGAGGAAGCGTCCTACACTCCATCCTCTGCAATTCCATCCTACAACTTGGGGGAAAAGAAGAGATACCCTGACAACCTGTCATCAGGGAGATCAAAATCTCTTGCTTCAGAGAGGTGTGGAATTAAAATAACTTTCTCCTTTGGTGGCTGCCAAAGAACATGGCCTACAACCCCACACTAGATAACAACCCACAGAAAGCCAGTATTTATTAAATACTATTAGCAGCTGAAAGAAACTGTCACTTCAGTTAAGTCAAATTCACCCCATATTTGTTGATGCCCATTTTCATGCTCTAGCTCACCACAGCATGGATGACACCACAGTTTCACTCATGCTGAATAAACCAGCTGAAGCAGCTTCTGCCCCCGCAATGGTGCTGGTTCATCTCCGGTTGGGCTGTACCACCACCAAGCACCACTGATGTGGGACAGTGTTGGGCCTCCAAGCGTATGTACTACAACTTCTGAAGAGCATGCACAGGAGCAAGGAGAGGCAGCAGGAGTTAGCAAAAGAAGTCTAAGCTAGACTTTTTTGCATATACAACCTCAGCAGTGCACCAACATTGAGAAGTCCAAGCTTCTGTGAACACAATGACCACCTGCGTCCCATAAATTATCTTCACTGCTACTCTAGATACAGTTTAATGAGAAAGCAGTGACAGTGGGTATTTATATATGCACTCTAGATATGTTTAATAATGCAATTTTCAAGCTACATTTTAACAACAGATATCAATTATGGTAGAGAAAAATGCAACTCAGTTTTTACCCATGGTAAGTATTAATGCATAGGCAAGCGTACATTAGGAACAACTACCCTGTCTGGCCAGTAAGGGCTCAAGTTCATGCTTCACATGCCTCAAGCCACACTGACATGTTTTATGCAGGGAGAGGAGAGCATGAACGTTGGCACATGCCCAATGATATGGACATGCCATGTGCCCAAGCCATCACACCACTGTGCACCCTCTCTACCCCATCAGCACCATTGTCCCACCTCGGCTATGCCCAGATTAGCTCCTCACAAGGCCTTTTTCAGAAAGGTGTAGCACGTGTGCCCCAACAGTCACTGAGACACAGAGGCAGCTTAAAGCTCAGAGTTCACTGTAACATGACAATCGACCTACTCCAAGCTGCAGGCATTCCTATACACCCCAAAGTATAGAGGGATAGAGACTACACCAGGGTAGGCAGCTTGACTTTGTGCCTGTGGTACAGTAGTGGGACAAATTATCAATATAACAACATCACCATAAAAACTTGCAATACCTTTTTTCATGCGTTTCCATGTACGTGTAACTAGTATGCATAAATGGCTATCCTGAGGCAGAGAGCATATGCTTTGCTATAGTTAAAATGCCTGAGTACTATGTACTCAAGAAACCATAACTGTAGTTGAGTAGTCTTTGAAAACTCAAAAAGCCTCTTCTATGTAGACTGTCTGGGGCTAAGAGAGATTTAAATACCTGCTTCAGAGACAAAACACACATTGTAAATAAGGGACATGTTTGGTTTTGTTTTTTAAAGTATACCACAAGATTCTGTATCTTTACATCAATTTACACTCAAGACTCCCATAGTAATATGTGCACAGGATTATAGATCTCCCTCTCCCCATCCTGCTAAAATCAAGTTTCAGATTTGAGAAGCTGGTTTCTATGTATTCCTGTGGGATAAAGTGCTATATAAAAGCTTTTTATTTCTGCATGTGTATCCCAAAATGCCTAACTAATTCAAAAAGAAAGGTATCAGGCTTCTTCAATAAGGTGAGGACAGGCAGAGATTGACACATTTCATGGATAGTGTGTGCAAGTGGGGAGGGTTGAGCAATTCAGTGAGAACAAGAGCTAACCAAGTCTGGTCCCAGGTACAGACCTCCAGACCAATTTTAAAAAACACAATTAGGAGCAAAATTATTGTTCCCTAAACTGGACATCATAGAGAAAAAAAAAAAGTTACTGTTCCAAAATTAGGAATTTTGCTGCTCATTCTGCTTCCCTGCTGAATCACAGAATATATATGTCTACAGTATATTTGTAGACATTCCCCAGGCCAAGGTCAAGCCACAGTTGTCTTAAAGTCCTAAAGTGACAGAAAAAGTAACAGACAAATGATAGATAAATCACAGAATCATAGAATGGTCTGGGTTGGAAAGGACCTCCAAAGACCATCTAGTCCAACCCTCTTTCCAGTCAGCAGGGACATCCTCCACTAGATCAGGTTGCCAGAGCCCTGTCAAGCCTCACTTTTGACATTTCCAGGGATGGGGCCTCAATCAGCTCACTGGGAAACCTGTTTCAGTGTTCCACTCCCCTCATGATAAAGAACCTGTTCCTAGCATCTTATTTAAACTTGACCTTCTCTAGTTTGAAACCCTTGCCCCTTGTCTTATCACTGCAGGCCTTTGTAACAGTCTCTCTCCATCTTTCTTGTAGGTCCCCTTCTGGTACTAGAAAGTTGCTGTTCAGTCTCTCTGGAGTCTCCTCTTTTCCAGTCTGAACAACCTGGCTTTCTATGATAAAGTGACTACATCAGTTGACAAGGGATGACCTATGGATGTAATATACCTGAAATTCTGCAAGGCCTTTGACATGGTCCCCCACAACATCCTGCATGTCAAGTTAAAAAGACATGGATTTCAGGGGTGAACTGCTCAGCCAATAAGGAATTTGTTGGGTAGTTGAATCCAGATGGCAGTCCTCAATGGCTTAAAGTCCACATGGAGAGCAGTGACAAGTGGTGTGTCTCAGGGGTCCTTACTGGAGACCAGTGATAGCAGAATCGACTGCATCATCAGCAAGGTTGCAGATGTCGTCAAGCTGAGTGGTGCTGTTAATACACCAGAGGGACAGAATGTCATCCAGAGGACAAGCTGGAGTGGTGGGCCCAGGTGAACCTCATGAGGTTCAAAAAAAAACAAGTGCAGCATCCTGCACCTGGGCTGAAACAATACTCACTATGAATACAGACCAGGGGATGAGGTGATAGAAAGCAGCCCTGTGGAAAAGGACTTGAGGTTGCTGATGGATGAGAAGCTGGACAGGAGCAGACAGTGTGAGCTTGCAGCCCAAAAGGCCAACTGCATCCTGGGCTGCATCAACAGAAGTGTTGCCAAAAACCCAGAGAGGTGATTCTGCTACTTTGTTCTGCTCTGGTGCGATCTCACCTGGAGTACTGAGTCTAGGTCTGGAGTCCTCAACACATGAAGGACATGGGCCTGATGGAGCAGGTCCAGAGGAGGACCACAAAGGTGGTCATGAAGTTGGAACAGGCTGAGGGAGCTGGGATTGTTCAGCCTGGAGAAGGGAAGGCTCCAGGGAGACCTAATAGCAGTCAAGATATGAGCTGCTGTAACTCTGGCATGATACAAGACAAATATTTTCCCAAATATTTCTGCAATGTAGCTGTAGCTGTAAACTCCAGAAACAGCAGAAGCATGCATGGCTCTGCAGAGCAGCTCCTTCTCCAGGCAGCTGTCCATCCAACTGCCTCTTGTTTCAACTGCCAGTCCCTCAGAAAACTTCACAACTGCATGCTCACAAAGTCTTCCCAAATGTAACTGTGAGAGAGACAAAGATCAAGGCAGCTACCAACCTTCTGTCTGTTTTGGATGTATTTATTTTTCCACTAGGGACAAAACAAACAAAAAAAAAAAAATTAAAAATCATCATTATGGCAGAGATTTTTCTTATGGCTCTGCCCAAACCATTACCAAGCTGGATGCAAAACCCAAGCATCAGTACAGACGTGTGCTTTAGAAACACAACATCTAGCCACTACAGATGAAAGCTGTACTCAGCCATGTATTTGAATACTATTTGGAAAAAATATTTCCTCAATTTGTTTTTGACTGCATATATAGCTTTGAAAAATTCAGCCTAGTTTTTTTAGTTTCCTTCACAAAGCCACATTCCTCTAAGACAGTTCTTAATTGCCATGAATCATTTCAGTACTTTTCCACGTTAACATCTTCATCCTTGCACAATGTAATTACAGACGTTCTCTCTGCGTATTTTTGCATGTTTAATTGAAAGATATTTCATGCTAATGCAAATAAAATGTTTCAGTACACATTTATTCTATATGTTATGCTTACATTGTGCTATGCCATTCTCGGTTTTTAGATAATAAATTATACCTGAACTGTGCTAGAGTTTAACAATTATAACACAGTATCAGTTCCAACAAAAGTACACCAGCAGAACATCAGCTGAAGGTAAGGCAGAGGGAATGCCACAAATTGCACACGATAATTAAGTGCCTTTAAGAGAAAAGTCTTATGTAGAAGAATCTGACTGTAGGCCAGGAAAGTGATACAATCAAACTTCTGCCTCAAGATGCTGTGTGTTCTGCTTACATGAAAATTTCCTCTATCTTGATGTTGGATTTAAAGCTGTCTGGGACAGTCTGGAGTGAAAGGAGAGCTCCAGTATGTGATTTGCCCATGGTACCAATGTGGTTTGGAGGAACTTTCACATCCTTCTTCATATCACACATCTATGCCCAAATTATCACTGAATCAAAGCATTTGTACTCCCACTGTTACACCCTGAAGATGACACATGGGGTGAAGGATACCAAAAATACACTAGGAGAACCCATCACTCTGAAAACCATCCACCAGAAGGAAGCCAACAGCATGAGCCAGCACAACATAAGGTTCTGTTGTCTCCCCTTGCCGGTCTTTCCTTCCACAAGATTGCAAATTCCCAAACAGAGTGGACCACTGATCTAGTGTTTGGTGTGGGAGTACTGCTCTTAATATACAGTTAAACACGCTTCATAGGAGCCCTGCAAACCTCAAGTCTCTGAAGGCACAGGAGGTTCCTTCAGGAAGTAACTAATCCCTGTCAACTAGAAAGACTGACAAAACCTGATCAATTGGCACTGCGCTTATGCAGATTCCCTTATCCACTCTTGACTATTTACAGAAATATTTTGTCTGCTTCTGTCACCCACAAATCCATTGCAAGGTAAATCCTACCGGTACATCTTACAGACGTAAGATTACTAAGCTTGTAACTAATAACCTCTAAAATCAAAGGAACAGGTATAACTTGTTATTTCTTCCAAGTCCCTTATGCATCCTGAGAATAGAACCTGAACTTCAAGCAAATAGAGCCCTTCAGGATTCAGTCCATCACCAGATTTCCAGAGAAGAAAATATGTATTTACATGATTAATAATGTAATTGTTTATAATTATATGTATATATTGTGTGCTCTAATATATACTAATAAAGTAGTATAATTATATTTATTAACAAAATTTAGAAAGGCACAGACTTTTTCGATTGACCACTGCCTTTAACATTTAAAGTAACATTTAATGTAATAGGAGAAGTATATAATAAGCATGAAAGTCAGACTATGCACTCATTCCTTTGATCTTCCAGGCAAATTTAAGCACTACACTTTAGCTCTTTGGAAGTTTCCTCACAGTTGTTACATTCAAGCCACACATTTATGTTCTGAAATTAATTTACAGGGGCAATCTTAAGGCTATCACCCAAAGTCTCACAGAACTCTTAAAAACAAACTTCTTCATTTTGTATTTTGNTTATTAACAAAATTTAGAAAGGCACAGACTTTTTCGATTGACCACTGCCTTTAACATTTAAAGTAACATTTAATGTAATAGGAGAAGTATATAATAAGCATGAAAGTCAGACTATGCACTCATTCCTTTGATCTTCCAGGCAAATTTAAGCACTACACTTTAGCTCTTTGGAAGTTTCCTCACAGTTGTTACATTCAAGCCACACATTTATGTTCTGAAATTAATTTACAGGGGCAATCTTAAGGCTATCACCCAAAGTCTCACAGAACTCTTAAAAACAAACTTCTTCATTTTGTATTTTGTAATGCCACAGCT
>VWZI01010874.1:21976-32682 GCA_013396835.1 Psilopogon haemacephalus
AAGCCAACAAATAAGGTTTTCTCTCCTCAAGCATTGTCTCAACCCACTGTACAACTGCTATGTCAGCGCTCTCCCACTTCACTGCAGGAGGTACAAAAACCTCACATCTTTCCTTCTCTGGTGACAAAGACAATTACCTCAGAAAAGAGGTTTGTGACTTCAGATTTTCACAGACATCATTCTTCCATCAGAAGAGAAATAACCGCACTCTTCATAGGTGTAACTGGATACACCTTGTATACAGGTGGTAAAGCAGCTCAATCCAATATCTGGTTCAGCTTTAAAATGCAGGAATTTTACTCAGTTTAAAAGCAAANATCAGGATGATTTCTGTATGCCGCTGTTTTTCAAAATCAGGTTTAGATCCCAAGCAGGCAATGGTTATTTTTACTTCAGAGGGGAGTCAGAAGTACTTACATATCACAATGGCTACTGAAAACCATTACCAACCAAAAACTGTGTGAATATTCATAGACAGCCTGGATGGAGGGGAAGGGAAAAAAAAAAAAAAGGTATTCAACCACGCCTTTTCTTTTTTTCCTCCCCTTCTTTTCTTTCAGGGTTGGTTTTTTTGTTTGTTTGGGGTTGGTTTTTTTGTTGTTTTTTTTTTTTTTTTAATAGCGGAAGACATCCTTATCCATATCCCAGCATGGTAAACTTTACAGTTGAGTTTGCATAGTTATCACAAATTTTTCACAGTAACCAATCAGGTCTTTCAGTATTAAAAACTGTCTTGATAAATATAAAACATTTGCACAAGGGCAGCACAAAGAACCCTTTGCGGTTCCACCTAAAGCAGAGTTTGAAGTTGCTAATAACAATACAGTGTGCTCAGACATAGAAATTCAGATGGAAGAATACCTCTATAAAAATAAATTCAGATGGAAGAATACCTCTATAACAATAAAACTCCCTGGTCTTGACAATCATTGCCAGCCCTGTATAAACTACCAATCGCCAGCCCTTAGACTTAGCAGTATCTATATATCTCTTCCTTCTCAAAGTTATGATGAAATGCTCAAGACATTCAGCACACACTGCTAAGCAAAACAGCCCTTTACATTTGTCATGTTCTCTCACTGAGCCAGTTATGGCCAGCTACTTCTGCCCTCATCTGTAGTCAATACCAATTGGTCCAAAGCAACCTTAAATTTCAGGTACCCAAAGTAAAGGCATAGCTCCTAAGAGCTCCTATTGCAGACCCTGACATTGTCACAGCTCTTTTGGTAGCATAAACATGACGTCCACTAGCAAATCAGGTATTTCCTCCATCTCCCCAGAAATAACTCAAAAATAATGGCAGGCGGCAAACAGAAATAAAAACAAACAAAAAAAAAAATGGAAAATGTAATATAATTAGTCAATTTGCCTCCAAAATTCCACTGCTTTCCAGCAGTGAGAAATTCCCCAGAAAGGACAACATGGTGCACCTGAACATTAGACATGAGAATACCTCACCTGAACAGAAAGCTATTCCTTTCACAGCACTGTAGCATGAAGTAAAATACTTTCAAGAATAGGCAGGTAGGGTAGAGGAGGGAGAGATAGGAAGATGTACCAAACACAAACATGCCCTTCTACACAGTTTTCATGTCATCAGCAAGCCTCCGTTTCTACGGGAACAGCTTGCTCTCCTCACTAGCAGAGGGCTTTCATGTATGAGTTATTATACTGCTTTAAAGACTGTAATTTATGGTATACCTCAGGTTCCTCCTCTTTAAAAATATTTTTTGTTCAATATGAAATTAGGATCTTTCCTCAAAACCTTTTACCAGAGACACACATCTCCTTGCATAATATATTTCAGTATAACGCAGTTCAAAAATACAGTAATGCAAATAAAAAGAGCAACTAAATTCAGTGTGGCTATAATCAAAGTCAAATACCTATCTTCGAAACATCACATTTGCCCTCAAATGTCATCTTGAAGTCTACCAGATGGGGATGGGACAGCTCTGCATCTTATAAAACCTCCACACTCTAAGGAATGTAAATTAGAGACCCTGTTAAAATTAAAAGATCAAGTTAAAGCATTACATTTGTACATTTAAAAGGCTTTCCCTTCCTTTTTGTATCTTTAATCAAAGGTTATAAATGTGTAAGTGACAGCTGTTGCCATGGAAATAAGCAGGCCAAGATTTCTCTGTGGAAACCTCAAAGCTCCCTTCACCACTGAGCACCCGGTAATGACAGGGTCACATTCGCACCTTTGACTCCCAAAGCCAATTTATTGAATAGAAATTAGCACAGTTGACTCCATTCACCTTCTGCAGACAAACGTTAACTACTCCTGCTCAAGGGATTTTCTGCTGCACTCGTCACTTCTCCTGGACATGCTCCCAGACCTGTTTCAGCACCATGCTTCATAGTGCAGCAAACTGATGTTCAACGTGTACAGCCTAATACTAAGAAAATACTAAGCAAAAAGCAGAGGATAAAAAGGCCATCACACATTTCACCTGATCAAAAGCATCACTTCATAATCTGTGCAGAAATTTCTTTTACCAAAGCAACTGATATGTAATAAATCTGTATCCTACTCCAGAAAGCGAAGACATAACAATGCAGACATGCAGCAACAGGAATTGAACTCTCATAATAGCCAGCAATTAAATTAGAGAACAGAAGACAGGCTCTGAGTAATGATTACTTTTTCTCCTGGTGACTGTCAGTACTAAAGGTGGAAAGAGAAGTTCTTAAAGATGGCAGAGGAATTCCTGAAAATCAGCATGTACCATTTGATGCACAAGCAATTTATGCACATAGGAGGCCTATGTCAGTGCAGATGCAAGCAGATCTTTTTCTTTAGCAGGGGAGTACGGGGGAAAGGCTAATTCAAATATATGAGAATGTCTCCTTATCAGCACCTTAATTCCGTGAGCAAGTACAAATACACAAATTTAATCTATGCAGCCATATGTGTTTGCGTTAAATAAGATTTAACCCTCTGCTGTTGCACTAATAAATCCCTTAGGTATATGAGATTCAAGATATGCAAATATCTGAAGTAATTCTAAGCGTATCTGAAGCCAGAACTATGTCAGCTGTACCCATTTTCATTGAAAATAACTAGTCAAAAATTTTTAACAATTAACATGCTGTGAATGTATACACATGGAGCGGCTGGGCGTTTTTTACATTCTTCAGTGAGACAGAATTGCACAGAGAGGAAAGCTCCTAAGCCTATGAGGAGGTCTGTCTTACATTTATCATATAATCCCCTAGAACTAACTCCTGCACAGAAGTAGTGAAATTAAAAAGCCATTATATGTCTCACTTGCCTAGCAGATAATCAGGATAACCTTTCAAGGTAGTTAATCATTTTCACTGACGTGGAATAAAACCTAGTCAGATTCAACAGAGCAGTAGACACATTTCAATAGAGTAAAGCATCTAAACAGCTTAACCACCGATTTTTAACAATTCAAATAATTTCAAGAAGAAACAGATGATCTTTTAGGTGCCTTCCAACCCAAACCACTCCATGATTCTATGAATAAGGCAGATATTCTCTTGTCTAAATTTTAACAGGAAAAAAAAAATGTTATTTCACAGCAAAAGACAGATACTTCTTACTGGCTTTGCAATGCCTTTTTGTTTGCTCTGGGCTCTTGGTGGGGGAAGAGGGATAATAGGTGTAAAGAAAAAAAGTTTGGTAAAACTAAGATTTTAATAGTGTCCATTTGTTAGAAAATAAATTATCTTCCACAGTCCAATACAGAAGGGGGTGCCTGTGTGCATACACGTGCATCTCTACCAAATTCTTAGTAACTATGCAATTGCTGAGTGGAAACAGGAATGCGTAATTTCTTCCCTTTGGCTGTTTTACACTTTGTTAAAAGAAACAGAGGCAACAGAGGGAAGGAAAAAAGCTTTGTGCAAAGAAAGGCTATGAGCATACTGCTATAAGCAAAGTGACAAACTAAAGTTTTGTTTGTTTTGGGTTTGGGGGGGGGTTGTGGTGTGTTTGTTTGGGGTTTTTTGGTTGCTGTTTTGGTTTTGTTTTGCTTTCTTGGGTTTTTTGAGAGGTCAGGGCAGTATGGTTGTGCAGGGTCCCTGTCCTACAGGCAAACATCTGTAGGACTGTTCCCCACCTCTGATATGCTCCACCCACACAACGCAGCTAGCACCATCAGGGCCTTGACTATTTTAACTTTGATGTAAAGAACACAATTCTTACCATACAAAGTACAGGTTTATAGACTCAGGTATCTCATGGCCCACAATACAACATCCGGCAACGTTCAAAGCCTACCAAGATCCAAGCTAGGGCTTACTGAGAAGAGTGATAAATATTTTATTACCTTAGGCTGAGGAAAAACAATTCAAAGGCCTGTCTACATTTCCTAATTATATCAACGTAGCCACTTTCCACAAACTCTCTCCCCTTACATATCTAGGTGAACAAGAAGAATCTCATCTGGTTTCACTGAACAAGAAGCTGCTCTGCTTGTCGTAACAAATGGGATATTTATTTCTTAAGTGTGATTAAATAAATGTCTTCTGAATAAATTCAAGCATTCCTGAAGAAGGATATCTGTACAATGTCATACAGTTATACATTCTTACACATTACTGTAACCCCCACAAACAAACCAATTATAAACACCACAAGGCATAGCCAAACTTTTATTTCCTACTGCTGTAAGAGGTGATTTTCAAAGCATAGAAGGCACAACAAATTTTATTGAGAAGAATTACCGATTTATTGTCCTCACATGAATTCTGACCAGATAATTCTGTGCTAAACAATGTAAATAACAGCTAGCTCCTGATTATTTCAAAGTTGATAGTTTAATAAATCTAAGCAAAGCCAAGCACAAGATCAATGACCCCATTCTCTTGAGACACTCCTAGCACAGTGGTTGGTTGTTTTGTGCTCATTGGTTGTTTAAAAAAAAAGTCTGCATTGTTTCATTCTCCCAGCACATATCAAATTTACACTGAGAGAATTCAACTACAAATCCAAGAACTTTCAGGTTTCTAGGTCTCTTCCCTACATTCTGCACTGTTTTTCTAGTAACAAACAACCATATCACATTCACTCTTTCAGTGGAAATGAGAACAAAGACATTAACAAAAATTAAAATAGCCTTTCCTTTTCTATGCAGTTCTTTGTACATACAATAACAAAACTCATTGAGCATCTCTCTTGATTATTTTTAACTGCAAAACTGAGCATATAGCTTACAAAAAACGTCATTTGGGGCAAGAAGAACGTCTGCTTTATACTGGGGGAAGAAGGAACAACTCAGTAGAAACAGTTAAAGTCTGCCCTTGAAAACTACTCTCGAACAAAGCAGGAACTATAATCACGTTTCATGCATTTTTTCCCCCTTTTCCTCCCTGCTTTGCAATTTGTAATGCATGCAAATATGTTCAGACCTGGCAGGCCATGTTCAAGCTTGGGGGAACACCAACCTCCCTTCTCATCTCACCTTGCTGCACTTGATTCAGACCTGCTTTAGCTTCCAGACACCAGTTGGTCTCTCTCTTGCATATCAAAAAAAAAAAAAGCTTTAAAACTTCACAAAAGGTTCTACTCTCCTGTCTGTTTCCCAGCAGAAGTGTGTCTCTATAAACTTTCCCCTGTTTTGCATATCCTCTTCTATCTCCCAGCTCAGTCAAGTAATCAGATGCACTAAGGACACAAAGACTTTCCAGTATGCCAATTCCATACATTTCCTAGGCACTTCCATATCAGTGCTCCATCATCTACTCAGCATGCACCACCCTGCATAGCAACACACTAAGCAAGTTCCTCATAATGCATGATCAGTTATTCTCCTCTCAAATCCACACCATACCACAACGTTAAAAGCACTTCTCAGAGTCTTTGCAATGAGGCCAACAGGTACTAATTTTGCAGCACAGTGTTCAATCCTCTTTGGCCTCCCTCATATATAGGCTAATACTAATTTTTTAAGAGGATCAATGCAGAAAATGCCTCGTGGATTATGTACATGAACAGAGAGAAAAAGAAACAGGTGGAAAACAGGAAAATGGGTACTACTTCTAGGTTAACAACAAATTTCTTCTAAACTTGACACGCAGGCTTCAGCTAAATTTATTTACTGTCCATAGAAATGCTCCCTATCTGCTTACATCTAGAGTCCATTTTGATTAATTCACCACCTGTTCTAGTTCCCTGTCAGGCACTGTAAAAACATACTCTTGAAGTAAAGGCTGCTGTTTAGCACTTTGAAATATCCATCAAAATCTCAGAACTGCAGCAGTACAAACAACATGCAAGTCTCCTCGCTGAAGAAAGAAAAAAAACCAAAACATTTTTTTTTACTCTGCTTCACCTCATCATAGAAAAAAACAAACAAAATCCATAGCACTAATGGTACCGAAATAAAGTTCTTTCTTATTTGCACATTTTCAGAAACATGTGCATGTACCCAGAAATTTGGTGCAATACAGTTTGGTGTGGCTGAGAGGAGGACATGACAAGGTGGCTCTTAGATGCTCTGAATTTAGCTGAATGGAGCAGAACATCCTTATTACCACAGGAACAAGGCTGCCCTGTAGGGAAAGCGGACTGGAGCAGCACCTCCAGAGAGCTAAGCAGGTTTCTGCAACTTTACAGGTAGATAAAAGACAGATTGTAAAGGCTTTTTGGCCAGAACACAAATGCAAGACCTTGTTAATCCAGTTCTAGACAGCTAGATGTGTAACTGGCCCATCCAAGATGGGGAGACTTCTACCTCAAATATGAGATGCTGCTTTTTGATGTTTAACTGAACAGTTGTGAGAACAGAAAATGTAATTTTCATTAATTCATCCAAGAAATAGATTAAATCCTCATACCAGGAAGAATATAAGGAAGAAAGATTCCACCCAGCCTGCAGAGTCACATCAACACACAGGTGAGTTAACTCTCCAAATGACAACTGAATTAGCAGCCTTTTGGTTTTCATCTCTTGGTGTATTTGTGCTACACCAAAAAGCAACTCCACAATCAACCTTCCAAAATTCAAGACTCCACTGAAGTAAGTGGGACTTTCCCATACCTCTCATCAGTATACTCCCACTTACTTGCTTAGACACTCAAATACTGGACTGACTGTGCAAAGCCAAATGAAGAAGGCTTTATAAAATGTTGCATTATCATCACAGAAATGACCAGTTAGACAGGATGGGGAAAGCTCCAGGGAAAGAAAAATCAAAGAAAAGCAGCCAAAAGTACTTCCTAGCTCCTTGTTTATTATACAACCTCCCAACTGGGCACACCTTTCTTCAGCTAACTAAATAAACATCACATACAACAGCTGAGTATTAGGTACAACAAAGGACATCCCAAAACTATTTTAATATTACCATAATAAGGAAGATCTTAATTCTCATTTTAAACTTCCAACACAGTAATTTATATACACCTAAAAAAACTACATAGAAAAGGATTCTTTAAAGTATAACTCAGGGAACTTATGACCTGCTTTGCTTCTTTTTGTAGTCACCTTTAAATCTCCATCATTATTGTCACATGCTACCTGGAATACATTACTGTTTCATACATTTTTCTATAACATTATGAAAAGTTCTCACAGTAGCATCTGCAAATAATTAAACCTCAGTTTAGTGGGAAGAAGATCAGCACCCATTCATGAGTAACACTTTCATGGTCATGCACTTCAGCTCATTTAAATTATAGGATAACATTAATATTTACAAGATCCAACACTCAGAAGCACTGAAGGCTTACAAGAAATGTTAGCCAGGCTTGGCAATTATGTCTTTCCTTCCCTGTCAATACTCATTCCAAGTTACCTTTGCACAGCAAAACCTGGGATAAATAACTTCATCCCTGAGCATTCAGGGAGAGTACTTTATTCTCTTATGAGCTACGAAGTCCCTGTTTTAATAACTGCGGCTTGAGACTCTTTTTTCCTGAAGAAAACTAAAACAAAATATTTGAGGAAATCATATATAACATAAAATCTTGGAAGCTTTTCAATCATATTTATTTCTGCTCATTTCAATAAAGTGTCTCACTTTGGAAAGTCATTCTTAGAATCAAAGCACAGCATACCTATCTACCAATTCATCCAACACATCTCACAAAAATTAGATCCAATACTAGCAGTTCAGATCAAGAATTGATCTTCACATGACTGAGAGACCTCTGCTTACTTCACTGCAAGAAAAACCTAAGATAACATATTTTAACACAAAAATGTTCATTCAAAACATATCCTCTAAGATGGCTGGGAGAGAGCCTGAGAGCAGGCAGCACAGCACAATCTGACTCCAGCCAAGTGGCCCTAGGGAGATTACAGATCCTCTCAAGAAGCCTCCAGTTCCTCATTAGCAAGAGGCTACACAAAGCAGGTAAATCTGAAGCTCAGCTACTCAGAAGGCACGCCAGTGAGAGAAGCACTAAGGGATCCTTGCAGGACCTCTAAGTGGTAAAAAACCATACACTTTTGGCAGAGCACAGCTGCATCCATGCCAGCAGGTTTACAAAAGGTTATCAAGTGGTTAATGTAATAGCTGTTTACACTACGAGAGGAAAGGGGACTGAATCATAACATTAGCAAGCAGAGAGCAGCACAGCACATTAGACAAAGTCTCCAGGCATACCTCTACTCAGTGTCCAGAAAAATCTATGGATCAGTCTTACAGATTTAAAACAAATACCTTCATATCAAATGCCTCTTTCACTGTGGAAGGAGCTACTGCCCTCCCCACCAGTACAACAGCTTTTGTTTCTTTAATTAAAAAAAANTGGTAGATACGAGCACAAGCAGCTTTTGCCACCGTACTCTCTAACAATGTCTGATCACAGGAATTGCTATGTACACCGAAGTATACACAGTAATTGTTGAAGGAGGGGCCTGGAGTGTGAATTGTTTCCTCTGTAGGCCAAGAAATCCAGTAGAAAGAGACTTTATCTGCCAAGCCAGCTCCACAATTATAAAGCTCACTTCTTTTTTTCCTCGATGAACACACACAGAGAAACCTATTCCCTTGTTATTCATTTCTTTTCAGAGGAAAAGAGCCACCTGCACCTCCTCTTTACTACCTGAAGTGCCCGTTCACAGCCTGCTCATCCCGGACAGACTGTGCTGATAAATGTCTCTGCACAGCAGGGAACATGGCACATACAGTGTCTCACCTTGTATGAGATACTCTCTCTTAAAATTCCCCTTTCTAACCCAATCTGTAAATGACACTCCCGCTGTGGCACACCATGGTCTCCACGGACGTTGACCACATAGACGGGCAGGCAGCAAGGGCTTCCTTCAGGTGCACTTGCGTAACCACCTCAGCTCGCACTCCTAATAGAAGTCATTAACTGTTCTCCAACAAAACCTCTACGTAGGTATACAAAAGGAGTATGAGATCAGTAGCTATTTTTGAGCATGATGGTCACAACGGAAGTCCACAGCCTCCCGATAATTACTATAGGAATTTTTAATGTTAAAAAAAAAAAAGGAGGGGGGGAGGTTTTACTACTGCATTGATGTCCAGAGCCCACTAGAAATACTCGAGTTTCATAGACTTAAAGGTGATGTTTCACATTTTTCACAGCTGTCAACGCAAGAGTTATGCAATAATAAAGACAGCAGAAAAGTGGAAAACTTTCCAGCACAAAACCAAAGACGAGATATGAAATACCTCTTCAACCTGCAGGATCCATTAGGTTCCCTCTCGCAGCACAGTAGGTCCTGTTCCCATCCCTACTAATGGCAATCATATAACAGAAAACAGCCTCAACAATAAACTTTAAATCACTGCATTTATCCACTCCTCCTCTGCTAAACATCGATGCTGCACGGTTCCGAATAGGCACAAAACAATGGCAAATAGCTCACACCGCCAAGAAACAGCAGCAGCCACCCCCTAATAAACTAGCTGGAAGGCAAACAGGCATAGACAGGAAATTAATGTCACTTCACCCATCCCCTGCAAACTCAGCATCTCTGAGCAAACCTGGTTTAAACTCTCCTGACAGCTGAAAAATAAAACTCAGCCGGCTTCTCAAAAGCAAGTGCCGGTATTGCGTCCTCCTACTCATCGAGTAAAGGGCCGGCGGTTCCCGGCTGGCAATGCCCCGCCACGACGTGCCTAGACACATTAATGGTAACCTGGGCTGATACCTGGAAACGACCAGGCCATTTCCTGGCCGGCCGAAAACGCCTCACATCTGTACCCACCATCTCAGAAGACGCCCTCGGCCCCCGCCCAGCCCCACCGCCATGGCAGGTGTAACCAGGACCAGCAGCGGAGGGCCGGGCGCTGCCCTGCTGCCCTGGGACGCACCTGCGTAACCCCCATAGACTGTAAGCGGACTGGGGGCAGCCAAAGATTTGCCGGCGGAGTCAGTGGCGCTGGGGGCCCTGGGACAAAAACCACATTTATAGACCAGTCAGTCCTCGCTCATTTGCTGCAGGAGTCTCCTCCTCTCCGCCCCACTCCAGCCGCGCCGCTGGCGGGGGCTGACACCGCCCGCGCCCCCTCTCCGGAGCCGGCGGCGGGCCTGGCCCCGCCGGGCGTAAGGCCCCGCTCCGCAGGTGTGCCGGCACCGCGCTCCCGCCCTTCTCGGCCCCGATCGCGGTGCAGAGCGAACATCCCCGCCTTCCCCCACATGGAGACCCCGTCCGCCACCACGGCAGCCCTCGCACCCACCTCGCCGAGAGAAGGCACGGCCAGACGCTCGCCCCAGCGGCAAACGCCCTGCCTCTGCCTCCGCCTCCACC
>VWZI01010874.1:32716-47651 GCA_013396835.1 Psilopogon haemacephalus
GGAGGAGTTGGTGCCTGTGTGTAACAAGTTTGGGGATGCCCCGCAGTATGGCGCCTGACAACCGGCGGGGGGCGGGCGTGCGAGGCCTGGCCGGACCGGGGCCACAGCAGCGCAGCGCCAGGGGGCGGACCAGGGGCCACTGCCGCCACACCGGCGAGGCTCTGCGAGAGAAGCTGCTCCGCCCTCTTTTCAAGAAACTCTTCTTTTTTTTCCTCCACTGGCCACTGTGCAGACCGCGCTAATGGCAGCGCGCCCGCAGTGGCCAGCGAGAAGGGGCAGCGGCTTCACCGTGTCCATTCGATGGCACCCCTGATACCAGCAAATCGGCTTCCCCCCTAACGATTTAGGGCTCTGTGGCTTGAGGAGGTACCGAGGCCCTACTGCCGAAGCAGATGCGGTGCTCCCGCAATTTAAAGAGACGATGCAGAAGCCGCCTCGCACCTAGCGCTGCTGGTCCTCAAGTTCCCGGTCCCCGGCTCCGACTCTTGTCGGGCAGGATGGATCCGCGCACTGCGGACCGCGAGCAGATCGCATCCGGGATGTTATCTCTGAACGCCACGGAAATTAAATTTGTACTGAAAGCAAACGCTGCTGGCTTTGCTGTGCCGTGAAGTGCAGGCATAGCACCGTGTAGGTTCCCGTCTGGTAATATTAAAGGAGGAGCAGTTGGCATGGAACAGAAAATAGGTCAATGATTGCACAGATCTCATCCTGAATGCTTCTGCTGAGTCACCTCTGATGAGTTATTGATTACCATCGTGTCCGTGCATGCCTGTGGTGACTATTCTGATGAACGACATGAACGAGCACCTGGACAACTGAGGTGTATTTTATTTCTGCAGAACGTGTGATATCCGATGTAATTTGATTGCTGTAGTTAACGATTAACTGGAATAATTTAAGTGAAACTGAACAAAAAAAAAATATTGCATGTTGTCACTTGCTTTACTATATAACCTTCTAATTCCAAAATTCCAGTAGGTGTTTATTAGTACGACAGTTTCTGATATTTACATTTCACTTTAGCTGAGAAATAGTGTGAAACTGAAATTATCGAGGAAATAGAAGCTAGTAATGACACGAAGTCATGGTGGTAACCTCAAATGAAGAAAGCCTAAGGCCTGGCCACTTGATACTTAAGGGTGTTTGAGACTGTAGGGTTTGAAGAAGAATATTATCAAAGCCAGTGAACGGCTTGTTACCTGGAAAAAAACTGGGTGGGAAATCCACTTTCCCGTATTGTATTTTCAAAATAGTGATTTAACTTTGGATTAATACCAGTGTCCATCACACCAACATAACTTTAGACCTGAGGCAGAAAGAATCAAGTAGTGGCACTCAGCTCTAGGAGGCAAGAACAGAGGGTGCTGAGGACACTGATTTTGCATGGGAATGGGGGAGCCACAATTTACCCACTTTTCCAGAAGCATGAAAAAGGATTAAGTGTTCTACTCATGCTGGAAGATTGCTAGTGCAAATAGAGTAGAAGGATAAAAAAATTCATATCATATTGCGTTTGAGGAACTACTGTAACTTATACCAGCAGAAGAGTAAGCTGCATCTCCTCTGGGATCAGTTGCTGGTATTACTATACAAGCAAACCCTTCCTAGTATAGACAAAACTGTAAGTATTTCCTGATGGATACTCCAAATGAAGAAACAAAAATGTTTTTTTAATATCTTTTGCTCTTTATAAAGCCTTGGCTAGGGCAGTTCTTAGCATAAGGAGGAAATCACGTGTGTGTTTTTTTTTCAGGTTTCTCCAAGGAGCCTGCGATCTGCACAAGCTTTCAAAAACTCAGAGCAGCACAAAGGAAACAGAGCAAGGGCTAGAAGGAAGACAAATTTCTATTATTTCTGCTCTCTCTATCCAGATTAGATTTTGTGGCCCTTAAGATCTACACCGTTCATTTGTTTAGCTGGTTTTCAGTCTCTGTTCTCAGTAAAACCTGGGTTGCAGTCTGAAAAGTCAGAGGTAAACCAGGAATTAATATTGGGACCTTGTCAAATACCACAATCTCAGTCACATTTAGTTGTTTTTTTTTTTTTTCCCAAGCAGAATGTATTACCAGCAGGGACTTGCTGAGAAAACAGAAATGTCCTAATAAGAATAGTGTTGGGAACATATAGCACATAGCATAAACTGCACCACTGAAAATGCCTGACAATTCCCATTTTGAGTGATGTCTTTCACATTACGTATGTCTTCTGAGGTGTGATAGAAGCAAATATGGGAGGTTTTCTGAAGGTCTCTAACATTAGCCTGGATAGCATGTTGCCTAGTGGTCCTCATATTAATGAAACTGAAAAAAATCAGTTTCTAATACTACATGCTGCAGCACTGGAATCATAAAATGAACGACTATTAATATATGTGTCCACAGCAACTCCATGTGGGTATACCAGATATGTGGGAAAGGTACTCTTAAAAACCTCTGTTATAAGCACACATAATGCAAGCTGTGGAATAATAATATGTAAACACTGACTCACTCAGAATGCACCTAGTTCAGAAATCATGTTGATATCTTTAAGTGTAGACAAGCTGTTTCAAACCTGGACAAGGGGAAGGGGAAAAAATGAAAAATCACAACACTGACAGTTACAGAAAGCTCTGACAACTTACTGTGCTCTTAAACCTGAAGTCCTTCATTAAACTTAGGAAGAAATAAGCTGCAAGGCAGAAGACACCAGAGAAGTGTAGGGAATGACAGGAGGACTGAGGCTGGCCTGCAAGCCAGGTCTGAGGTTAAGGGCAGATCAGTCCAAGAGTGAGTGAGAGAACAGGTGGTAGGTATTTAGTAAGGCAGTGAAAGGGCAACATGCCTGGAGGGTTGCAGACTAATATATAATGCAACGAGTAAGTCAGTAGCAGAATGTATACACGAATGAATGGTTGAGAGGATAAAAGAAAAAGAGCTGAATTGAATGTATGTGATTTTATTAACATTCTGAAACACAGTCAAAAGTTTCAAGCTGTCCTGGTTTCTTCCTATATTGCTACAATGGCATGACTTTTTAGATTATTTGCAATTGATATTAATCAGTGCTAGAGTAAAACAATATTTCTGGCAGGAAAAAAAATTAAGGGAACCCTTTTCAGCTAACAATGGCATAAAAATACAGATTTTAAATGCTGTTTACAGTTCTGACAAAAAGGTTTTGAAACCTTAATATTTAAAAATAAACACACAAAATATTTAAAAGAACTGTGCAGTAAATTCGCGTTAACTGACATTATTAAAATACTAAAAATAATGTAGACTTAAAATTATTTACAGTGTAGAGAAATTTATCCAGGCTAGGAACATGATGCTCAAAAGTGATTTGTGAAAATCATACAGTAAGTCAGTGGAATAAGAACAGATAAATAAAACCTTGACCTTTAACTTCTGTATAATCCCCATCAGAGAAAAGGCACTGCCTTCAGTTTTGCAATTACACAGGCAATGAAACTAAATTATACTAGTGGAGGGGCGTTATCTCCTAACCCTGTGGAATATTTTTTTTTCTGTCTGAACATTTCCTATATCATTATGGGTAAACACGGCAATTAAGTTGGAGATACACTTAAGACTTCAAAACCGTCCCTGTATTTACCATGCATCTATTTGTATGTCTAAAACAGAAGGAGAGGGAGCTAAGTAGGCACTCTACAGACATCTGCATTTAGATTATGTAGTGCAGAGGAAGTGCATGGATGGATAATACGGGAAATGAGTCTCTTCCTTAGATAGATCTAGTGGCTGAGAACCTTGTAAAGGCCACAGATAATATTTTCATTCTCTTTTAACTTCCTAGTCTGTAATAATGGATTTATCACATTAAACACACTGTAGGGTAGTGTCTAAGCAATGGACAAAAGAGTCACCTGTGGCCCAGTCTTCACTGAATCTCACTGCAAAGCCTGTTAAAATGTTTACTAAAGGGATGAGAGACTGAGTGTATGTAGGAAAGGGTGGCAAAAATAGTAGGAATTCCCCACATCCTATGTAAGCATTCGTATTTCACACTAACTCACTAGCAAATTACATTACTGACATGCTTTGCTCATAGACAAAATAACAAAAATACAAACAAATATTTTATGTTAGTAGTTTTCACTTAGCACCGTCTGTGTTTGGAGCCCATAGTTCTTATTCAAGACAGCTAAGTTGCATGCGTGGGTACATAATGAAGAATCTAACCACTCAAGTGGTCTTTTCATAGGAATCTGGCATACAAAGATGTAAAATCAACAGTCAGTGAATGGTGAAAGGCTCTTTATCCACTCTACATAGTGGAAACAGTGCATGGGCTAGTGAAGGAGGCACATGTTTATTAATGAGAAAAATAATTAAAATGGTGTCAACAGTGCCTGCTGCAAGGGACAAGGTCAATGAGGCAACATTAATAATGTAGTATGTGAAGAATTATGAAGAAACTAAAAGTTAATATATTGCTTTTCAGGTTTCTGGAAAATGCAATTACATTTCCAGAAATACCAAAGTTAATGAAAAATATTTAATTACTTTTTTTTTTTTCCTCCACACAAATCAATATCAAACTACTTATGTGGGTTAAGTGTGAAACCAGAAAGGTTAACAAAGATGTTTTGTTGTTAATGCAATACAAACAAATGTAGAATCCAACAGTAACTGATTGAGACATTTGCAAACTTTATGCTGAACTTGCAATGATCCTGTATGAATATTGTGTTTAATGCCTGCATTATTACTGTACTTCATGTCTTTCTAATATTTTCCACAATTGTGTTTATGGACTAGTAACTTCATATGACACTTCACAAATATAAATTAAGAAATGGAATTATAAGGAATTTTTATGGTGACAAACTTGACTGTAAAAGTTTATAGCCACAGACCTGTCTTCTATATGTAGTGAGTGAAGAATTTGCCTTTTGCCATTCAGCATATCATCTTAATCCAATTTCTTTCCACACATGCCAGTTTACTCAGAATCACAAGAGTGGTAAGATTCTTTGACTGGTACCCAGCTAACACCTGTAGAGTCCAAATTTAGGCCTCAGTAAGAAGCATATATTGTTTTTAAATCACATAATTGCTGATGTTCTTATAGTGGGCATCTGCCTCAACTAATGTACAACCAATTAATTCATATCAACACTCAGACAACCACAAGCCCACAAAATGAGATACCAGCAATGGAAATGTGCCATAAATAAAATGTGAGAACAGACTCCTCTCCTTATGTGCCCTCTTATTTTTTTTTATCAGTGTTTTGGGTTTTGGTTGGGTTGAGGATTTTTTTTTTTTAATTGTTGGTTGGTTTGTTTGGTTGGTTGTTGTCAGTGTGCTGGTATCTCTTGCCCTTCTCACTGCAAGAGAATTAAAAAAACCTGATGTAACTTGCTGCTTGAATTAAGTAGCCCTAACAGCCACTCCTTTGCTGAATCTAAACCAGGTCATGATTCCCTAGAGTGATATTACAGGGACATTTCTTTCCTGCCCTACAGTAAGGTTTTCCTTTTCACAGGTTGCTCCTGTTAGATTTCTGTTATTTCATATTGAGAACAAAAGCAAAGGATCCAATTGTTTCACTATTATAAATTAAGTAAAAGTACACACAGTACAGAAAAATGTGGGATTTTCTAAGATGATATGAGCAATTAACAACTAACACAAATGCCTTGGGAACACAGCTCTCTATTCCTGAGAATAAAAAGGCAAAGGGTGGAATGAGCCAAATCTTTGCCAAGAGACTTACAAAGACATAAAGTATTCATTTATGTGTGCAGAAATTGTGAACATTTTATAGGTATTCCATGGCTTGCAAAACAGTGTGACTAACAGTGCACAATATAAAAATTCCTATCTGTAACAGTCTTTCCCCTTGTGAAAAGACCACAAGTGCAAAGGCTTTTGGTTATTGTATTTAATGTGCACTGAGTGGTCTGCCTATCTGCAAAATTTATATTTTAGATGTCTAAAACATCATCCCATTAGAAGTTGTTTATTCATGTTTCTTCTGAACTGCCAGGTCATAGAGAGATTATTATTTTTTTAATCATAGAAGAAAAGGAAGCAAAAACTTTATTGCAGAACAAGTTGAGATTTTAAATATATAATTCTGGAAATTCTCTCAAAACCGTTTAAAAGGAAACAGTTTCACTTACTGTGATAAAGTGCTTGTTTTGTGCTCAAAATTACGAAGGTATCCTTAGCCAGAAGTTTTTTATCCTGAACAACTTCTTATTTTGAGACTTTCAATTTTTGTTGATTAACACTGAAAAAATCTGCAATTACAAATNGACCTTTTTAGGACAAAGTAGGAAGTATCTGAAATTCTCAGTATTCTTATGGGTAAAGCAACATGACAGATAGCAAATAATACAAATAGAATTCTGTTGGTCACTCACATTTGCATCTCATAATTCCATTATAATATCACAGAATATCATGGAGTCACTGAATGTTACAGGTTGGAAGAGACCTCCAGACATCCAAAGATCATCAAGTCCAAACCCCTTGCCAAAAGCAGGATCACTTAGGGTAGGAACAGGAATGGATCCAGACCAGTCATGAAAGTCTCCAGAGGACAGTCCACAACCTCTCTGGGCAGTATGTTTCTCCTCATATTGAGGTGAACCTTCTATGTTCAAGTTTGTATCCGTTGTTCCTTGTCTTACTTCTGTGCATCACCAAAAAGTGATTTGCCCCAGGCACTTGACACCCACCCCTCAGATATTTATAGACATTGATCAGCTCCCCTCTCAGTCTTCTCAAGACTAAACAACCTCAGGTCACTCAGTCTCTCTTCATAGAGGAGATGCTCAAGTCCCCTAATCAGTTCTCTTGGCTCTCTGTTAAAGAGAGCAGGGATCCAGCAGATCCCTGTTTTTCTTGAACTGGGGAGCCCAGAACTGGACATGATACTCCAGGTGTGGTCTCACCAAGGCAGAGTAGAGGGGAAAAAGAACCCCCATAGACCTGTTGGGCACACATTTCTTGATGTACTCCAGGATACAATTTGCCCTCTTGGTCTCAAGGGCACATTGCTGTCCCATGGTGAATTTGCTGTCCTCTAGGACTCTGAGGTTTTTCTCTGTGAAGCTGGTCTCTAGTAGAGCAGCCTCTAACGTGCTGGTGCCTGTTGTTATTCATCCCCAGGTGCAGGTCTCTGCACTTTTATTTATTGAACTTCATGAGGTTTGCCTTCACCCTGCACTCCAGCCTGTCCAGATCCCATTGGATGGCAGCACATCCTAATGGGATGTTGACCACCCCCTGTCAGTTTTGTATAATAGGCAAATTTGACCCAACTGTGTGGCAAATTACATTAAAGATGTAGGGTATGGTCCCTTAGTACATTGCCATCCACCAGATGGGCCATGGTAACTAATATAATTGTGCTGAGCCTGGCAAAACTGTTAAGTAAAATCTGTTTGCTCTGATCTTGGTTCAACATTGTGCACACCTTTTACATGACATTCAAAATGGTTTGTTATCCAACAGCTGGCTCTTTCTTCCCTGTGCATCTTTCTCCTGACACCTCTCATACAATGGCACACATCTGGGAGACTGTATGACAGCTCAGATTAAGGAACTGAAATCTGTCTGAAAAACCTTCTTGTCTGAAAAAGTAGGTTGATTTCCAGATGATACCAGCAGGAGCATGGGAGATCTATACTGTACCTTTGGGGTTATTTCCTGGACAACAGCAGACTGCCTTAAACCTCGTCGCTGAGGAACCTTGACTCTTTAAATTCAGCCAGATGCTTTTAGCTGTAACTACCTCATGACTAACCTGGAGGGAAGGGTGACATTATTTATTCTTTTCATTTGATTAATATTTAAAATTTCTAATTATTATAGGACAACAGAGATAAGAAAAAGGCTAAGAAAAATGTCAACAAAGGCACCATGAAGGATATTATCAGCTGGTAATCACTTCTATTTGTTTTGGCTTAGCAATAAAAGTAGGTAGGAAAAGAAAAGTCCAGTACAAAGTAAGGATCTTTACTGAGAAATAGCTGAATAAAAGAATAACAATGAGGAAAAAAAGGAGCTAGGGTGAGGGTGGGAGGGGGATCCAGAGAAAACTGTTAGAAAAATATAGTGACTTACATTTAAAATAAGGCCTTTTCTGTAACTCACATTTAAAAGAAGGTTGGGTGGGGTTTTTTTGTGGTTTTTTTTTCCTTTTTTTTTCCTTTTTTTTTTTTTTTCCCCACTGAGATAAATAGAAAGATAAGGAATATTCCATAATTGGGAACAATAAAGAAAATTCCTTCCCAGACTTCCTAGGGTTTTGAGGTTGCTTTCCTGGCCTGTGGTTTCTGGTTATTATAACTGTCTCCAGTGTTAGGGCAGGGTTGGAGTTTCCACCTTCTGGGATTTGTTGTGTGATATGCCTAGGGGCAGGCATTTTAAACCAAAGATTTTTAGACTTTCTGGTTAGTCTGCTTGTGTTGTGTATTCAGTCTATATCTGTTGTGTACACTCCTTTATTGGAAAAAAAAATGCATTACCCTGTTACAAAGGGTAAGAAAAAAGTGCTTATTGCATTCCATTATCACTTTTACTTTGACCTTGTAGGAGAACAAATACCTCAGGTAAAGACAATCTGAATGGATTTTAGGAATCAGTATCATATTAGTCCTGCCCAGTCACTGTCACACTTCACACAGAAGCTCCTGCCTTCTTTCCACATGAAATCTCGTTGTTTTGAGGCAAGATGTGCAGTATTGGGCTCCCTGTCTGTCTCTTGTTTACCTGGTCCAGAGCCCAACCACATATGTTTGCCTGTGAGTTAATCCCTTGAAAACTGTTTATCACATAATAACCAAGTCCACTAGTATGAAATTGCTAGATAGTATGAAATTATGAAAAAGCAAACAGCATCAGAAGAGTCACTCACAATTTTCTGTGTGAAGCAAAAGGAAAATAAACAATCCAAACCCAAGTCCAAACATGTTAAGTTGCTTGCTGGGTTTTTTTCACAACTTTCATAAATGTTAACTGATAGAATATTGTGGCCATTTGAGCTAGATTTCTATCTCAGACATTACAAAATAGGAACAGAGAAACTTAGACACTAATTGTAAAGTCGAAAAATACTGGAGTCTCTCAGTGAAGAGGTGAACATGCCAGGGATAGGCCATTAAATGGCAACAATTAATAAGTTAATATAATTTCATTGGAGCATTGAAAATTTTATATCTGGAAGTACAGCTTGTATCTTTCTCTTGCTGCTTTGCTGTGCTCACTCCTATCTCCCCTCCCACTGTTTCAGCTGTTGCTTCACTGCTGCATTACTCCATCCTCACGTCCTCTAAGGTTGCTATATTCTGCAATAGTTTATTTTGTTTGTAATATTATATTTTAGTTTAACTAAAATATAACATTTTCTGACTTTCCAAATCTTGAGTTGTAGTGAATTTTTCCTCTCTGGCACAGATTTAAAACAAGTTACTGGGAGAGGGATCCACTGTAAGCCGTTAACAAACTTCAAAAGACTAAATAGAGATCAAAAAAACAGGCTTGGATTGCCTATTTGTGCAGTAAATTACTAGTGGTAGGAACTCAGGATGTAGTTCAGTGACATCATAGTATGCATTTGTACCATGAATCATCAAAGTTTTGTGTGATCTGATTATTTGACACATTTTTAAATGGTATGACCAACTGCTTTTGCAAGGGGTTTTAAAGCCTATTATACCATGTCGTGGTTGGCAGTGTTATGGTATACATTACTGGTTTGAGAGTCTTTTCTTAAATACTTGTTGAGTCTTGCCCAATTACTTTCATTTCAATTAATTGGAGAGGGCAACTTCTAGCAGTATTTTACAGGCCCTTTCTGGGCCTTGTAAAGGCACTTGCTGATCTCTTCAGCAGAGAAATTACTTTCCTCTTCATGGTCTTCATTACCGTGGCCAACAGTTTCTGTGGGATAATCTCATCTGCTCCCACCTCTGATGAGAGAACGGTGCAAGCCAATCTGCCTCTGTCATACTGAGATACGCAGATGTGAGGGACATCCCTCTATCCCTCAATGTTGTTACCCTTCCTCCTATTTCTCACAGTTTCAGGGCTTCATAGCTTCTCTCCCCTTTAGCCAGGGCAGAGTGCTGTCAGCTCCGCACCAGAGCAAGCTGAGTAAAATCCTAACCTGACACAGAGGAACAAAGTCTAAGGGCAGATTGTTTCACCTCTGGCAAAAATAACAGATCTGGAAGACAACCTGTTCCTCCTGGGTGACACATCCCTTCTCAGCAGGATTTGCTAAAATCCCTGCAAAGACAGCTTTCTTCACCAAGGTTTTGCACAGAAGGAAATTACACAATAAAAAGCCATTATGCAAAAAAATGTTTTTGTCTTAATTTTGCAAGTTCCTCTTCTTTCCTGTCTGGACTTTATTGATAATTCTTGACTGGTTTTCAGACTCTTCGCAACAAATGTGTGCAAAAAGGACTTCCGCAGAATTTGATCTTCTAATGACTAGCTAGAGCA
This sequence comes from Psilopogon haemacephalus, assembly GCA_013396835.1. NCBI lineage: Eukaryota > Metazoa > Chordata > Aves > Piciformes > Megalaimidae > Psilopogon > Psilopogon haemacephalus. The sequence continues at coordinate 43,189 of VWZI01010874.1, forward strand.
CTACTTAGGGAAAAAGACAAAGAGTGACTTAAAAATGTATATTTAATTCCTGGCAAATCAGATTCAGATTTTTATCCACATATCCAAGAAAACCAAATTAAGAAACCACACAATAGGTTTTTCCTGTGTTCTGCTCTGGTGACTGACCTACAGGAAGTAGTACATAAAGAATGAAAGGTAGTTTTGGAGCACCGATTAATGATAATTCTAACCTCATGGATTTTATATATAATCCTTGGTTTAAAGAAAAAGTAAATGCATTGCTGTCATCAGTGTATGGACTGACAGAACATCCACAACAACCTGTCTACACCTCCTGTCCCCTGAGAACACTTGTGGACCTCTATACTTCTCCCTTTCTTCTGTCCTCAGATATGCATTTGACCATTATAGGACCAGACTCCTCAAACAACCAAATGCAATACAGATACCCAGTCAATAGGCATGTTTGTTGTACTTGTTTCATAATCTGAATGGAGGTAGAACAAGCTCTTGGACTCAAAAACTACCTAAATGTATCTACCAACCAGAACTAATTCAGAGTATGAATTAATTAGCAAGAAGTAAAAGCTAGAGAAGGGGGAAACCAACATGATTTTTCACCCTTTATTGTATAGTGCTCCTCCCTGTTCTAAGAACAGCTCAAAACGAGTTGCAGGAACTGTGATTTGCATTGCTTGGTCTTGTATATACACGTTGTTAAACCACTTTCTATCCTGCTTCAGTTACACCCAGAACTGACACTCGTTACAAATGCAGTATTTTATAAAGCAGTTTAGGAAGCACAGGGCCTTATGTAATAGGGTTTGCAGCACAGGTAACAGAACAGCTCATACAACAGAGAGCTGCTCACTTCCTTCTTTCTGTTGATAGATATTAAGGATTAAAGATGATCAATCATTTTTAGTTGCACCCTTTGTATCACCAGAGGCCAGCAAATTTCAGCCATGGTTTCCTACATCTAGAGCAATTCATAAGCAGCATCGTTCTTTTCCATGTAGCACAGTACAGGTAATCTTTGGAGACCAAGTAAAGATGGCAGGATTTGACTCTCCTCCAGGTTTAAAATTAAATACTGTGCTCTATTGTGTGGGAAGCTTGTCCAGCTGGTATTCAAAGTGTATGTAATTGCTTCTCACAGTGCTACTTTAATGGAAAGGCTGTCAAGTTTTCATGATTATCTGTCCGACACAGTTCACACACATGAAAGTCACATATAAATGTATGTAAACAGATATACATACCCACCATACAAGACTGCTACTCATCTTACTATCTTACTTTCAAAGTGCCAGAAAAAAAAACAAGAAATCATGTACTGGTACTTAGGACCTTATGAAAAAGGAAGAGGAAAAGAGAAAACAAAAACAAAAACAAAAGAGAGAGAGAGAGACTTCATGCAATAAAATAATGCAGCACAGAGCTCAAGGGAATGATGGTTTTCCCTCTACCCTGCCATGGAGCCTCTGAGTCTGAAAACCAAATACATGTGGGAATCAGATTTCTTTTATGGATGGTAATTCTGCAAGAGTTAGTCCAGCCTAAGTACTAACCAGCATATTTTCAAGATCTCAGTAGCATGTGATCTTTTTAATGTGCATGGTGGTCATCTAGTGAGCAACTGGCCACTTTTTAAAGACACTTGAGAAAATCATAGCAACCTTCACAGTCTTTCACATCCTTCCACTGCAGAACTGCTATACTGCAAGCCACCATGCTCTTTTGCTGAAGGTAGCAATAAGGTCAGACAACTTATCCCAGTCAAAATAATGAAACTGCATGTTGCTGCTCAGTTCATCATGGTCGGTGACCTCAGCACCCATTTGGAGAATAATTTTCCTGAAAGCAGCTGTTCTCAGAGCTTGGTAATACCAGCTCTTGCCTCCTGCTAATCTTTGCAGAAAGAAATGCCCTTGTCTTCCCTTTTCCATTAGACACAGTATCTCACAAAGCCAAAATGCTAGTGGTGTAATGGTATTTTAAAAAACAAAAAAAACCCACCAAAAACTATAACCTCACATTCAAAAACACCAACCGGACTTGAGAGTGCAGAATAAAAAGGCAGGAACACTAAGTGTTTCAGTATGAAGTTACCTTAGGCGTGTGGTCACTTGCTGAACCCAGATGTAAATTGATTTTCTCTAATGAAAGCATTATCACACTCCATAGCTGTTTTATTGCTAGCCACGCTGGTGATCTCCTGGCACACAAAACACAGTGAATATTTCCGGAAGAGAAACCTCCCTGAGCATTCCTTTGTATAATGCAGAGTGTTTGGTGACAACCCAAGCCTGAGGCAGCGCTGCTAGTGGGTCTCTCGCCTGAAATTAGCTGTTCATTCCCAGTCCCTCCCATGCTCTTTCTTTTAAAAGTTGAGGCATTTCCTCAGGCAGCTTGAAGCAAGGCTTCTGGAATGGTCCTGTCTTCCGTGCACACACACATACAGACACACATCAGCCCCCCACCCCTGGAGCAAATGGTAGAGAAGCAAGGGGACCAGGAACATTTTCAGGCAGAATTGCCACCAAGTGCTCCGGCTTATGAAACAGCAACCCAAGTAATTATACTTTTGTCAGCACTTCTCTTGATTTCACTGGTTAATACAAGGAAGACAGGCCATACTAGAAAGATCAAGGGCTGTAATGACTAAGGAGTTAATTAGGGCGGTCTGAAACTCTCAGTACCTTCTTAGCTCTTGCTGCTGCTGTAGAGATGTGAGCAAGGCCACACAGAGAAGGCCAGAAGGTGAAGCTGTGTCTGAAATCAGTGTCTTGCTGATGTGGGGATCATGGCCCAGAAAAGCTGCTCGCTGAGGAGCTTTCCAGGAAGTCGAAGTCTGCTCCTGTATTCCTCTGCTCCTACATCACCATTCCTACTCAGCTGTCCTGTTTATGCATTCCTAGATGCCTTTATCCTGCTCTTCAAGGGCTTGGGTGGCTTCTTATCAAACTAATTTACCATCTTTTAGAAGCTGTTGTTCATTAGTAATGCAGAACAGTTTCCCATGCAGCCTTGTAAATGAAATTGGCACTGACAGCGGTAAATGCTTTATAATGTTCCCTTCCCAGGAAGCTGGTGTGTCACCCCACTGCCACTTTTCAGAGACCTTTTCATTTTTCAAGGGAATTATTATAGTAGGAAGATGCAGAGCGGTCTAAAAAAAAAAATAAAAATCAAGGCCTGATGATAACTATGCTACTCCTCTGGGAACTTCTTGGTATGAACAAGCATGACAACAAACTGAGGGAGATCATGTGTGATCAGGATTTTTAGAGAACTCTAACGTTATAATACTACTTACATGCAGCACCATAAAATGGTGAGAATAACTTTTCCCTGCATGAACTATTTTGGTATAATTTCATTGTCCCCAGCATGCTTATGTGTATAATTACTGCTTGGACCAAAATTAACATTATAGAAATCTCTTTTTACTGATAGCCTGTTATGGCCTAGTCTAAAATACTTTCTCTCCTAATTTATTATAAGCATTCTTGATTGGTTTTGCTCCCATTTTAAAATAAGCATTCTGCCTTACTCCATCTTCCTTACTTAACGCAGTGCTAGGCTTCCATTCTACATGTGCACTCTCTGGTTTCCCAGTCCCCACTGGGTTAACTACGTGAATTGCCAGTCAGTGGCAAGCAGACAAAAAGTGCTTTAACCCTTGCAGAGGAGATTAATGACGGTGTTCCTTTATGAATGAATATGATTATTCATTGACAAATAATTGTATTTCAAATTTGTTACATGCTTAGTGGAGTCTGCTGTCAGTTACAGAGGAGAAAAATGGTTTCTGTATGAAGCTTAAATTGTTAAAGAAGGAGGCATTGCAGTAGACAAAAAATACTGCGCTAGGCGTTGCCGGTTTTTGAAGGGAGGATGTAGCAAAAAGCAGCTTTTCCTACCATTTAAAAAGTATAACATTTTGGTTTTGAGGGTTTTCTTTTTGGAACAAGGGTTCAGCACAGAAACTTTGTATTTCTATAGTGGCATCCTGCCAGCCTGGTGAAGTGCCCTTTCATTTGTGAAACACATTTTCTTTTCAGGCAAAATTTAAAAGAAACATTTCCAAGACAGATGTGCACTGCATTGTGCCGCTGTGTTCTGGCTGCCACACAGAGATACATGTAGTCGATCGAGAGGAGTAAAAATATTTAGTTTTTCCCTCAAAGAACTTAATCTCTGCCAGTGATGGAGGTGCATAGACAAATTAAAATTGTGGCATTTCCAGAGAGTGGATTGCCCAGAAGGACCCTCAGAATTTCTTCTGTCAGTTTCTGTGTTGTCTGAATGTTGGCACTTCTACTATATAGAGTTTCGTTTCTTTTCTTTTCTTTTCTTTTCTTTTCTTTTCTTTTCTTTTCTTTTCTTTTCTTTTCTTTTCTTTTCTTTTCTTTTCTTTTCTTTTCTTTTCTTTTCTTTTCTTTTCTTTTCTTTCCTTTCCTTTCCTTTCCTTTTCT
>VWZI01010874.1:49306-65222 GCA_013396835.1 Psilopogon haemacephalus
CTCTGCTATAATGGTGAATTAGAAATCCACAAGTACATGTATTAACTGCCTCTAGTGAGTGCAAACATGGGTATAATCACTGAGAAACACTGTTGGTGTTTAAAAACAAAAACTCAGAGTGAAACAAAAAGCTTTACCTCTCTCTTCACAGGACCTGTCAGGACAGGCTGCCAAAAATCCTGCCTGCACCCGACATAATCCTTGCCCTCCTCATCAGAGGTGGGAGCCCAGACACCTGACCTGTCTTCAATAATTCTCTCTATACCACTACGTGAGGAAGTGGTTGCTGGAGGGAGGGTTAGGGGATGCCTTTTCTTTCTCTGGTACCTACTGGTTAGGTAATAGACCACATACACTTTTTTGATTCCTCCTACATGATAGCCCTGCTGTCTGTCCTTTCAGACATGTTATTATTTTGTGTCTTCAAATGTTATTTATGTATTTATTTATTTGTCACCCATGTTATTACTGTTATTTATGGGATAGTTGAGAAGGTCCCATATTCTGAGTGCTTTCTTTTTGTACACTGAGGAAATACCACTTTCCAAACAGTTTACTCAGTGTTCCTACAACTGACTGGAGTTTGCTCTCCAGAATGAAGCAAGTTGTCCATTCTGTCCAGAGTGTTCCTGTAGATGGTTGCATGGTCTGTATAAGGACAATGCCACCTGGTCCCATGATATGGAAATAAGTTCAAAGAACAGTATTCTTGTTTCCAGCTACATCTGCCAAAATGACTCATATAAATGCATTTAAAGATGGTGCTTACATCATCCTCTAAGTAGGCCATGCCTGACAACCCCTCTCCTTCTGACAACAGACCACTGAGCTAAGCAGCAGTCTGTCACCTGCTGCTTTGGGCAGTTGTCCTGAAGAAGTGCCCTTGCACACACTGAGAGCAAGGCTGATGGTGTGCAACATTAGGCCTATATCCTGTCTCAGGTCTGTCTCAGGTTCAGATCCCTTCTGACACTTCTGAGATGTCTGTGATGTGCTGGACCTGCTGGGGAGAAGCAGTACATACTGGAGCCGCTATTCTCAACTTGCCAGGGTTGATGGGTCTGTCAAGGAGATGCAATTAGTGTGGACAGGAAATGAGGTGCAGCATGAGCCTGCAAAAATGCTCAGGAAGTCTGCAGCTAGTGCTAGAAGAGAACTTCAAACCTAGGCACTGCACTAATGGATTAAACCTCAGAGAGACTGAAAATCAGACATGACCTCACCTCTAAATGTGTATGGTATATAAAGAACTCATTTCTGTCCCTTACTTCTTCTGTGACTGTGGCCCAGTGCCTGTACTTTGCGTTACATTCTAAAGAACTCTGCAACTGCCTAGCCACACCAGCATGCCTGTCTTTATGCACTATTAGGGCTCTGCAAGGCCAAAATGGTCTCTCACTTGAATTTATTACACAGTTTTAGTAGAGTTAAAAATGTATTTTCACAGAGATCTAGTTACAAATGAAAATAATTCAACTATATTGTGTATGTTAAATGAAAGACACGCATCCCATACCCCACCCCTGATTTTATAACTTGCTACATCTGATGAACCTAATGTTCAAGTTTGCCTGTTTCATTTTTTTCTTTGCTCTGTGACAACTGAACTGAGAACAAAATGTACCTCAGGCTGTCTACCCTTATTAAAAATCAGTCAATTTTTCACCCACACTTTTCTGCCTTTGCTTATCAGCAGAGCAGATGCAGACCTATTTGCTTAAATCAAGGCTTGTGATTCACTGGCACATCAAAAAAGCAGCCCCTGTGATATCATTTTTATTATTGCACCTCGTCTCTGTGATCTCCACTGCATCGATGCTGCAAAAGGAGGTCTCTTTATCACTTCCCATCCTTTCCTTCTGCTTTTAGTGGAATCTGACTTAGCAATCAGAATAATAATAATTTAGCTCCAAGGGAATGTGAATGCATGCCAAGTTCCTTTGGTACACAGGGAAATCAGTTTGGTATTGTTTACTCATCCCCTGTGGATTCACCAGATGGCATCAGACAGCATAGTCTGGAGTCCAAGCTCAAAAGAGAGGCAAGGCTTGAGCTACAGAAATTGATGATGTGAACTTACCAGGAATCATTCTGGTCTTTTCTTGTGGATACAACACATCTTTTGTTTTTGTTGTAAAATATATAAGGAACCAGAGTGTATTGTAGCACACATAGCCCCCTAACATGTTAAGCAAACCATTTTTAACACAGTCAGTCACGAATTATTTCCACTACTCTTCTAATAACTGCTTCCCCTTGAGATGATGCTCTCCCTGGGTTTGGGTGAAGGTCCTGAGCAGGTCACCAGAGAGGAGACAATAGGAAATAAGGCATTACAAATGTTTCCTTCTAGGCTAGCTCTGCTTGAATTCAGTAAATAGAGGATTTGGATTTCTGTTCCTTGAACATCCCAAGCATAAATTATTCACTCAAAATACATTTGTCAAAGCACTCTGAAAACAAAAGCAGAAAGCCCTAGCAGAGTCTGAACCATCTAGAGCTTTACTGACCACAGCACAAAGCTCTCAGTATAGCCTGATGGCCCTGCCCTAAGGGATGGAGGAGATGACCTAATCACAATTTTCCATCTCTTTGCAGCAATTCTACGATCTGCATTGTTTTTGGGCCAGATCCTAAATCTACATAAGATTTCTTGTAATGAATACTGCTGGATTGATTTGTAGCAGCTGAGTGCCTGGCCTTTGAAGACTGTTTTAACCTTTAGAATATTGATTTCTCTTCCTATTTTCCTGGTGCTGGAAGCAAGCTCCTTGGTTGTGCAAGATGCGAAAGTGCTGTGATTTGTAAAAATGAGTGACCATAGAGGTGAAAAGTTCAGCAGCCTCCCCTGCAATACTGCATAATCACGGTAAAAGGGGCCACAGCCTCCTGGAAGGAGACATGGCCTCAGACAATCACCTGACAGTGATGTTTATTGGGTGGGACCTGTCCTGCTGTGGGTGAGGAACAGAGATGGAGGGAGGAATCAGACATGCTTTTACTTGATTTCAGTGCTAAGTGATCACTCATGAAAGGCTTGTAATGCAGAAAAAAAAGTATCTTATACATTCTAACCTGTCTCTTACATATTTATTAGATATACAGTGACATACATATTTTATATGACTAGATAGATAGAGATACAGATATAGATACAGATATATGAGCACAGTGCATATTTGGATATTTAGCTGCCAGGGAAAGGGTGTGATTTTTTTTCTCATGAAATGTTTGTCCCACATGTCAACATCTGAATTTAATTAATCATCATGATGACTTTGAGAGATCTACACAGTGCCTACAGCTCATTTAAACATCAGAGAAAATCTGGTCTTTGCCCAGAAAGAAGAGCGTGACAAGGGTGCATGACTTTCACAATTTTCAGACATTTTTTCTGCTGTGTTTTCCCCATCTCGCTCTGTCCTGGTGGTCCCACAAGAGTAAAGGTGGTTGTGTTGAAGTTAATGCAGAGGCGTTGTTGCCACTGGCTGAACTTGGCCCCTGACGGCCAGGAGAACTGTATGGAGGAGCAAAGATTTTATTTCCTCACGCTGTGCTGGTTTATGGCTCACGGCAAACGGGTTTTCCACGGTTGGCAGGTTGGCTTGGTTTGCCTAGTTTCATAGGATACAATGTGGCGAGTCCAAGGAGAAGCATTGCAGCAGTGGTGGCTGGGGCTTGATGGTCTGGCTGAGCATCTTACAGATGGCCCAGTTGCGGAGTCCTGCATCAACCCATCACCAGCCAAGCTGCAGGTACTGTATTGCTTTTCAGGTCCTTTCATCAGAATTTGCTCTCCTCTCATTTGGCCCTTGGGTGTCTGGCACGCTTAACTGCATCTTTTTTTACTCCTCTGGGGTAGGCAGTTTCTCGTCTGAGGGCAGAGCGATGTTTAGTCTGTTCTGGCACACTTAGGCTCTTGACACTTAAGTACGTGAGTAATCCAGGCAGTGAGCCGCAGGCACTGGGCACTGCGCTGGGGTGAGCTTTGACTGCATGGCGACAGTTCAGGTTTGACTTGTAACTGCAGGGAAGTCTGCAGAGCCCCTTCAGTGCTCACCACCTGGAGATCTTCCCAGAGCAGCAGGTTCTAGTTTGCAAAGGGCTCTGGTTTAGGAATGACCTGGAGGGGTGCCTTGAAATGTCACATGCAGATACTTCCTTTCAGTGCTTTGAAATGCCCGTTTTCTCACAGAAGCAAATTGCTTGTAATGCAATGCAGCTGAGAATCTTGAACGAAGTCCTCTCAACTCTTCCCTATTCTAATGTGCTTCTTAGCAGAAGAAAGTCCAGAGAGGCAGGAAGCAAAAGTCAACATGCCAGCTGTACACTCCCCAGAAATTCCTCACTCCTTGTTTTAGCTTTTACTACAGCCTTCTGAGCTTTCAGTGCTGTGAGATTAATGCAAAGTGATTTTCTTTCCTATCTACTTTGAAGTTCGTGGGGTTTTTGGTTTATTTTTGGTAGTATATAGAATCTCACTTTTAATTTATCTGGATCTCTNAGGCTGCTGGACAGGTAAAAAGTATTGGCTAGATAACTATTTGTCCAGCTGTGTTCTCACCACCAAAAAATGGCATGAAAAATATGAAAGTTACACAGTAGAAAAACCTGTGCATTTTAAAATTACTGTCCATTTAATTATCTTTATACCAAAGATAAGTGCCTAGCAGTACACCTGCTAATTTCCTCTCTTAGTGCGAGGTGTCAGATTTCCTCTCAGGAAAGCAGTCATCCACATGAGCTCAAAACGTGCACAGCCTACTGTGATCATGCTGGTTTTCTACTGCAGATACATTATTACACTGCTGCTTCCACGCAATCTGCAGAATGAAGTCAGCAAATGCCTTGGGAAAGGCAGGTTGGCATTTTAGACTAGAGAATGGATACAACACTGCCAGAAGTTGATTTTGCCCAGTATTACAGTGCCTTACAGTATCACAGGAACCCTTTCCTACAAGAAAACCTTTTCTACAGCCTTTCCTATAATAAAACATCTGATTATGTGCTTAATTCATTTACGTCTAAAATGCAAAGATGTTTAGTTTATAACAGTTGCAGCAATGTTTAATTATGTCTCCCAAAAGCATTACTGGTTTATTTGTATACCCAGGATTGCGGAACACTTTACTAATGCAGCCAGTGATCTATTCATCACCAAAAACATTAATATCCGAGCCTGAAATCAGGAGAAGGAAGCCTACTCATCAGGTTGGGTTAGTGGTTTCAAGATCATCTTAATTATTTCAAGCCTAATCCTAAAAAAGGCTGAGGATTTTCAGCTTGTATTACAATCATTGAGAAGTCAGTGCTCAGGGCTGTGCAAGAGCAGACCTGAGAAAGGAAAAATTTCAGTTGCTGGATGCCAAATTCATCACTGCAATGGCTGATTTGGAATTGAACCTGCCTGCACTATGCATTGGTTTGGCTCCAAGACAGTAAAGCAAGACAGCTTGTCGAGACAAAAGTGCACAAACATGCTGTGTGAGAGAGGCCAAAGTACAAGTTAAAACACATCTTTCTGGCTGTGAGAAGCACTGCATAATTATTTGAGAGCACTGCTGTTCAATCTCACTAAACAAATCTCTTTCATTTTACTTATTAAATATGTCAAGCCCCATGACTGGAATGGTAGCTGCTTTGTAAAATGCAAGGCCTGTTTGTGAAATCTGATTTCTCCTCTCTGTCTTGCCTCTAGACCATGCCCTTTTCATGTTCTGGAGCAAATATATGAGGCCAATCCTGTATTATTTATAATTACTGAATGCCCTGCTTCTGTAAAATTAGCTTCTCTGACTGCAGTTCTGCATTCAGCTGACATCCCAGGCATTTCATGGGATGCATCAGCAGACAAAGGTACTTGGCTCTCTGAGGCATCCCTGCTATCTACGTAAGAGCAATTGGATATGCTGGAAGGACAGTCTTCAGCTTCAAAGTCAAAAGCAGGCTGCAGCACCCCTGCAAAGACTGCCCACGTCAGCCACAGGGCTGTAGCTTTTCTACTGGCAGTGTTTTTTCCCCTTCCTTGGTTTCACTTTTCACTCTTTCAATGAACTGTCTGTCTTGGATGAAAACATGATTTAGTGTACCAAAAGTATTTTGACATCAGTGTTTAAACCAGACAAAAATGTGAGGGAGGGATTTCAAGAGTGGACATAACAGCAGCCTACTGGCTAGGGAACCAGGCAACTCCATATCCTGGTCTTGTGTTTAACATCTCATATCACACACAGAAACATCCTCTGGAGCATGGGTGCAGGTTTCCAGTCACCCATGTTTTATTCTGAGCCTTAGCTTTTGCATTGCTTTCTGTGCTGTAAGTAATCTCAATATTGCATGAGGAGCCATTGGGTTGAACCATTTTTTTTTAGAAGAGGATTTGGTATGGTTGATTCTGGCAGCCCTGACCAAGATTTAGCCTGTGGAGTTGGATGAGATTTCACATGTTTACAGTGCTCACTGCTTGCTTTTTGTGGCTCTGTGATGCTGGTGTTTTGTGTTGCAAGTCTGAGGCACCAATGATTTCCAGCACATTCTATCAGCAGGTACCAGGCATCACATAAAACTATTTGATATTTAAAAACCATTGCAGAATGCAAGTTCTGTGCATGCCTTTGCTGATTCTAACCCAGAGCCTCATCTTTGCAGATATACAGTTTGCAGAAAATTATTTAATTTCTCACATTAATTATTAAATAAAACACAAAATTATTCCTACTGTCACAGCTGTCTGTTAAAAAAACTTGAATTGAAATGTGCTTGAAGACATGCTACTTTTCTGTAGATGCCAGTTTTCCACTTTGCATAGGGTGAAGTAATTGCAAACACAAATTTCCTGCAGTACAGCTCTGCTGGAGTCCAGGGCTGAGTATCTATACTACAGGGGAAAGAACTTCAACCAAAAAAGTGTTTTTATAAAGTTTTATACTGTAAGGCCTGCCTGGAACCTTCTTTTCTCCAAGCTGGACAGCCCCAATTCTGTCAGCCTGTCTTTGCAGGGGAGGTGCTTCAGCCCTCTGATTGTCTTTGTCGCTTTTCTCTGGACATGGTACAGCAGGTCCATGTTTCTCTGGTGCTGCAAGTCCCATAGCTGGATGCAGTAGATCAAGTGAGGTCTCACCAGAACTTACTAGAGTGACAGAATCATGATTCTTAATGTGCTGGCCATGCTTCTTTTGATGCAGCCCAGGATGTGATTTGTCTTCTGGGATACAAGCACACAAAGTTGTCTCATGCCTAGCTTTTCATCCATCCATCCAAATACTTTTCATCAGGGCTGCTCTTAATTTATACCCCACCCTGTACAGATATCGAGGTTTGCCCTCACCTAAGTGCAGGACCTTGCACCTAATGAACTTCATGAGATTCTTCCCAGCCCACTTCTCCAAACTCTCCAGGTCTCTGCTACAGCTTTGAAAACATAGGCCTGAAGTTAGTGTAACTAACAGTAAAAGCTTATCTGTCTGTCGCAGGGTAGTAGAATCATAGATTGGTAGGAGCTGGAAGGGACCTACAGCGATCATTGAATCCAACCACTCTCCCAAAGCACCTACAACAGGCCACACAGGAATGCATCCAGTTGGATCTTAAAAGTCTCCAGGAAAGGACACTCCACAACCTCTCTAGGTAGATTTTCAAAATCAAGCAGAATTAAATGGTTGGTCAGACACTGTTGTCAAATCTGTAGATCTACAGGACAACTTTGATAGATGTTTAAATCCTCTCTGTTAGACTGAGTGCAAGAACATTGTTCCCATAGACTTTCACACAGAGAGACAGTAGAAAAAGTGTATTGCATTAAAAACCCTACCGATTTCCTCTGATTGTCGGTGACTCATTCGTGTGGCTTTGAACTGTCAACCAGGAAACAAGTTTCTGCAAATAAGTGTTACTTCTGTAGGTAGGTTAGTGGTCAGAACTGGAAATTAGATCACTAACTGTCTCTGTCTCTTGCCAAATGTGTGACCATAAGCCTCTTAGCCTCTCTGTACTGCAGTTTGTTCCTCTGTAAAATAGCTATAATAATGTTTACCTCCTCTGTAAAAGCCATTTAGATCCAATGACGAAAACCACAGTTCAAAGTTAGAGATATTTGTTTCTTGGTGTCTGAGTGCAATAGTATTTCTTTATAGCTTGGGAGAATAGGTACATTTGTAGCTCTGGGGAATTGACTTCAGATAGAAAACCACTTGTTTCCAATATTCTTTTTCAAAGTGTGCCTACATCTTGGTGACAGAAGCTGGGGTGTATTTGAGGGCATGCCTAGTTTCAGCCTGTGTCTAATCCAAGTTTGTCTGTTTCAAAAACTGGTGTTTAGCAGAATTAGTGAAATCAAGACTCCAGACATGCAAGAAAGGAGGAAGAAGTATCAAATGCAGCTTCAGGCTGTGTGTCATACCATTTTGACCTCCTGCTTTCTGGAAGTCTCCTGATATTATCCCTTGCTGTCTTCAGATCACTTTTGACCAGGCTTAGGAAGGTATCTGCAACAAGGTGAGCCTTGAAGAGTTCCTTACTCCTCTTGGCTGCAGGGGACCATGTCGATGAGGTTGCCTGGTCAGACCCAGCTGGGGTTTGCTTCTCCCATTTGGAACAAACATCACACTTGCCTCCTCATCCAAGACTTAGTGCAAAGGTTCCTGGATCCATGAGTAGGAGAGATAACAAGGTAATGGTAAAACTGCCATTGAAGAGTGAGGATCATAGAATTTGTAAAGGTATTAACTTTCTCCCTGGTGTTAATGGCAAAGGCAGGTCTCTGCACACATCCCTCCTCAGATAACAGTGGGGCCCTGCAGCTAGAAAAGGAGATGAAGGAAATAGTACAAGAAAAAGGTGTGATAAATCAGTCTGAAGCTCCTATGGGATTTCAAGGTGTCAGACTGGTATATCCTCAGCCCTGCCTTCGTGCTTCCTCAGGCAGCTGGTGGGAAGACCCACCAATGGAAACAAGGGATCTGAAATAGCTTCTCTGTGAAAAAAAAAAATAGTCTTTGATGGATGTCTTTGATGGATGTGTGAAAGCTGTAAGAATATAGTGATGATTACCTTCAGTCACTCCATTAGTGAGTGACTAGGAACGATATTAAACGGCAGATATTAAAGTTAAGTATTTAAAAGTCTGCAGGGTTGGATAACTTCCAGAATCTGTCCATAGATCTCTCTGAACCATTAATGTCAACACAAAGAAAAATAAAAAATTGAGCAGTGAAGAAATTGAAAAGGATTGGGAAAAAGCCAATCTTTTAAGAGTAAATGGGATGAATGGGGCACTAAATGCTCTTGAACATGACATTCATCACAGGAGGGAATGGAGTGGCTGATACAGGATGCAACTGGCTGAGTGAAGGGTCTTAGCCTCCACCACAAGACGGTTAAAGACTCTTAGTAATTTGCATTCTACAAAATAACTGCACCTCCCTGCTGAATGAATTAAGAACTAGGTAACCAAGGAGTGCAAAAGGAACTGTACACAGAGAACTGCTGTCCACTCACAATATGCTGCAACTGAACTTGAGAAGGGTCTGCTGTATGTTTGGTGTCCTTCAAAATGGTCTTTAAAACGAAACCTGAATTTATGTGAAATGTAGGGCACAAAGCTGTGGTGAGAACAGGCCAGTTAAATATGCTGAACTAGGCTGTTTATCTATCACTGAAATGTGTATCTCTTAGCCATCAACTGGCAGATCTTAAAAAAAGAATATAGGCCACTACGAAGGCTGAAAGTTGCAGAGTACTGTTGTTCCTAAAAGAAGAGGGGAACTCTGTGAATAAACCTAAATGCATGTAGAACTGCCTGCACCTTGCTCTGCTTAGGATAGCAGGTATGCTCCTCAGAAATATGAGGCATTATGTTTCTATATACAAGCCTGTCTGGTCTCATGCATTAAGCAGAAGACTAGTTCCCACTGCTCCAAATGTAAGCATGTATTTTCTGTATTTAGAACTACACAGCTGCTAGTATGTGTTAAATATTGGTCTCTAGACTGTGTGAGTCAGCCCAAACTGTTTTAAATCAGGTTAGGAGAATATTTTTTTATTGCCATGATGTTATGCTGTAGTTTCAAGAGCAACAGCAAATTTTAAAAATCAAATCTTAAAACCCTCTCCTGTTATGTGTCAGAGTTCATCTGAAGTTGCTAGTGGGTTACTTTTTATTTGCCTTTTACTGTATCATAGTAAGATGAACACTGTGGTTTTGTTCTGTGTGTCTTCCTCAGAAGACGTTAAATTAGATGAGTAACTAAGAATTCAACTCTTGTTCTTTTCTTTTTGTCATCAGGGCACTCTGCTACTCAAGCTTGTGAGGCTGCTGCAACACAAGCTCTTCTCCCTCAACATCTTCCTTGTGGTCAGCACCGTCTAGGACTGTGGCAGAGGGAACACAAGTAAAGCAGCTCCCTCCTTCTGCTTTGCAAGATCACAGGCATTATTGTGAGGGAATGCAGTGCAAAAGCATTGCAGGCTTTGGTGCATCAGCAAATGACCTGAAGACCTCACAGACTTCTGGAGGTTTTTTTGTGAAATAATGGTGTGAAATTTTGAATTACGTTAGTGCATTCATGTTATAAATTTTGGGGTATATGCCAAAGATAGATTTGGGATATATGCTGCACACAACCTGTGTGTAGCCTCTGGGATATACTGTACAATGAATGCAGGAGTGAGGCCGTGTTTTGTCATGCACACAGGGCTTATGCTGTCAGAGGGTGGCCTCAGGTCTGCCAAACTAGAACCTAGTGTACTTTGTTTCTGTTCTGCTGTCTGAGAGCCTTGAATGAGAAAGTAAAAGACAAGTCTTCGCATTGTTCATATAAAAAGCTTTTTCCCACTTGGGTTTTGGGTCGCTTAAATTTTTTTTTAATGGTCAAACCACAAACAATTCTGAGTTTCCTGAATGCTGATTTAAGGTCTGCGTCTTGGAAGCGGAGCATTTACAGTGTGTCAGCCAGCTGTGCAGGCAGGACTAAGGACATGCAGAGGATGAGTTCAACAAGGAAATCAGGGAAGATTACTGCAGTGCTTCTCTAGGGAGTGGAGTGACTTCAGGAAGAGCATGGTGACCTTGGTAAGAGGCAGCTAGGCACCTGTCTCTGTTCTGGGGGAACTGGTGAGAGCAGAGGTGGAAGGAGGAGTGGGAGATCCAAGGGAGCGTGTTTATTGCAGAGGGGAGGGTGCAGAAGTTGTAAAATGTGAAACTTATTTTTTCCATTTTCACTTCTAGTGATGCAGATGTTTTACCTCTGGATTTTGTGTAAAACCTTTAGCATTATTATTGTCATTGTTCTCATCATGGAACCGTTGTATAAAATGACAGATATTTATTCAGCTTTGACTCTAGTGCAAGTTTACCCTGACTTACAAGTTTGCAAATTAATGAAATCATAAGATCCTTCAGACATTTTACAAGCAGAAATGCAAAGATAACAACTAATCGCTGGTATCTGAGATGGTCTGACTGCAAATGGGGTGCTATTAACCACTTTATGTCTGTAATGGATGTGTCAGAAAATTGTCAGGACAGTGCTAAACACTGCCCAAGCCTATAAGACAGAACAAACATTTAGGTCCTGAGTATTCAACAATTTAATCCACATTGAGGCTGCTGAATTTGCAAACAGTACTTTCAAATTACTTTCACATATGGCCTAAGCCGTGGGCAGAAATGACTGAAGAAGCAGTATCCTGAAAAGTAGTAATAATCTTAATGCACCTCATTACAACATAGACAGGGTTTCAGGTGCTGGAATGCTAACTGCATTTGATTATAAATTGTGGTAGCAGGATATAGTACAAACCAAGTTGATGTCTGATGGCTGATTTGTTGCACAGATGTTGTTTGCTCTTTTGTCATGGTCGTGGTCAGTTTCGTGCTTCCTAAATGCTGGCTACTTTCGACTTTCAAAAGTAATGCTTTCTATGGGTGGTTGCCAGAGTTATCCTCATCATAGACTTTGCTCTCTGAAAGCTGGGGGCATTGCACTAGGCTCAGGTATGTAAAATCTATCCTATTTTGACCACTTTGTATGCAGATGCTAAATTAATAAGAATAAACCAGAAAGGTCTGTAATTAACATTTAATTTCAGAAAGTGATGACAGTGAAAGGTACACTCAGCATAGCAGTGGCCAGTAAGTATATGCTTAGTCTTGCTTCTTAGGAGACGTAGATGACTCGACTAGCAGCTGATGGAAAGATTTGCACGGGTTTCCAAACATCACTCAAACAGCTGTGTTCAGCAAATCTTCGAGAGTGTAATCCGCGGGTGACATCTTGTGAGCAGTGCTGTGGAAGTCATTGCTGTGCAGTTCCTCCTTCGCACGTAGCCTGAGGCATGTAGGGCAGTGCCGGCAGGAGCGAGGCAGCCTCCTCCCGGCTGCCCACAGCGCGCTACCACCGCGGGCAGAACCCTCGGCCGGAAAGGAGAGCAGGCACAGGAAGGAGCAGATCACAACCTTTCTTCGAGGCCTGAGGAGGAACACAAAGCTGTCTTGACACCTGGCGGGACCTAGCAGGGTGCAGCTACCTGGCAGGGAGCAAAACACCGCACCCCGAGCACCGAGTACCGCGCCCCAAGCACCAAGAGCCGCGCACTGAGTACAGCGCCCAGCACCCAAGGCCCCAGGCGGCCCTCTGCTTGGGCATCACCTCGTTATTAGACAAAAAACCCATCTTTGGTTACCGTCACTCTCAGCTTCTCTGAGAAGTCCGCTGACTGGCAGTGGTTTCCCGTGCAAGAGGGAGTGAGGTCTGGTCCTGCCAAAACAGTGACAATGTCCATTGCCCTTCCCTAGCAATGCTGTGAATGAATTGTTGGTGTTCACAATGACAGATATTTGGTCTGTTTTACCAAATGTACTTGTTTTTGTGTTCTTTTTTCTATATTGTTAGTCAGCAAAACTTTGCTCATTTGCAGACTGTATAAAAGAGAGAAAATGATAATGTTTTGTTTAAAGCCAAAGCTGATGGCACGAAATTAAAACAACAGAGAAGTGTTGGGCTCTGATGTTCAGTGTTTCCCACTGCTAGAAAAAAAAAAACTTGACATGTTCAGCTGTTTTTAGCATGTCCATTTTGCTAAAATGTATGAGAAAAAGCTGAGCAAGTTGGGATTTTTCAGCCTGGAGAAGGTTCAGGGTAGGGGAATCTTATTTACACATATGAAAACCTGAAGGCAGGGTGCAAAAAGCAGGGAGCTGGATTCTTTCCAGTGGTGCCCAGTAATAGGACCAGATGCAGTGGGTACAAACCAGAACACAGGATCACAGATTACAGGATGTTTGGGCTTGGAAGGGACCACTGGAGATCATGGAGTTCAATCCCCCTGCCAGAGCAGGCCCATAATATAGTGCAGGTCACACAGGAACACATCCTGATGGGTCTTGAAAGTCTTCACCAAAGGAGACTCCACAAACTCTCTGAGGATCTGGTTCCAGTGCACTTCTTTACCTCACAGTAAAGAAATTCTTCCTCATGTTGAGATGGAACTTCTTGTGCTGTAGTTTACACTCATTGCCCCTTGTCCTGTTACAGAGTGCAACTATGAAGCACCTGTCCCCTCCCTCTTGACACCCAACCCTCATATATTTATAAATATTGATTAGATCCCTTCTCAGTCTTCTCTTCACCAGACCAAAAAGCCCCAGGTCCCTCAGCCTCTCCCCATAGGGCACATGCTCCAGCATGCCCCCTAATCATCTTTGTAGCTCTCTGTTGGACTCTTTTGAGTAGATCTCTGTCCCTCCTGAACTGGAGGCCCCAAAACTGAACATAATCTTCCAGGTGAGGTCTCACCAGGGCAGAGTAGAGAAGGGGAGGAGAACATCCCTCCATCTGCTGCCAACACTCCTCTTAATGGATCCCATTTGTCTTCTTACCCACAAGGGCACATTGCTGTCCCATGGGTAGGTTTTTGTTCACCAGGACTCCCAGGTCCTTCTCTGCAGGACTGCTTTCCATCAGATCACCTTCCAGCCTGTACTAGTGCAGTTTATTGTTTCTTCACAGCCAAGCCTCCCAGTTTGGCACCCCAAGAGGTTCCTTCTGGACACCAGGAAATACTTTTGTACTGTGTCAATGGTGTGGCAGGGACAGAGGTTACCTATAGAGCTGCTGGAATCTCTATCCCGGGCAGCATGCTGGAATATGTATTTGGTCCAGATAACCTCCAGAGGTCCATTCTGACCTCAGCTACACTGTGATTCTGTGAATCTGAAAAAAAAAAAAAATCTAAGAAACTGCTGATGTTGGTAATCAATAATCACAGACTCACAGAATAACAGAGGGTTAGGAGCTGGAAGTGACCTTGAAAGATCACTTAGTCTCACCCGTCTGCCAGAGAAGGATCACCTATACCAGACCACAGAGAAATATATCCAGGTGGGTGTTCTCCAGTGAGGGAGAATCCACCACCTCTCAGGACAGTCTGTTCCACTGTTCTGTCACCCTCACAGGCAAAAGAATTCCTCAACTTCCACCCATTGCCCCTTGTCCTGTCACTGGACATGACCAAGAAGAGCCTGGCTCCATCCTCTTGGTACTCACCCTTTATGTGTTTATAAACCCTCCTCCTCTCCAAACTAAAGAGCCCCAGCTCCTTCAGCCTATACTTGTAAGGAAGATGCTCCATTCCTTAATAATTTTCATAGCTCTGTGCTGGACTGTTTCAAGCATTTCCCTGAGAGGCCTAGAGTTGGACACACTATTCCAAATTTTAATTTGACTTAACTCCTGTGGTTATACAGGTTGCCTGGAGGTTTTGGTGGTTTTCTGTTACCAACAGAAAAAACAGAACAGGTTGCAGAAGATCAACCAAGAAGCCTGGTTTCTTCTTCTTATTTATAATATCTGTAAAAAATTTTCAAGTCCCAGTGTGAGAAAGCTAAAATGATAACTAAACCCAGTTAAAAATTGAGTAATTTTAAATATGGAATAATAGGTAGACACAGTGTGAGGGCATTTTAGAGAACTACTTTATTAAGATTTTTTTTGAGAGGAAAACTTAATTTCATGGAGTAACTGCTTCTTTTAATGTAGAAGTTGAGCAGCTGAGCTTAGAAAAGGAAGGCTGAGATTTACCATGAACCTGGCAGCCAAGATTACATCACAGTACAAGGGAAGGTCTGGTTATACTGTAAGTAGATGTTTCTATTCACAGGTTCATTATTTCAAACTCTTTCCAATCACAAGTGATAAAACAATTAATAATTCATGAGTCAGGCTCATCAGTTTATAAAAAAAAAAGAAGAGAGATTGGCCTAAAGATATTTTTTATTAGCAGATTTTTTTGGTGTGTGTTTCTCTTTTTAAAAAATGAATGTCAGTCTCTAGGTTCATTTGCATCTGTATTTTCTCTTGAGCTGTGAGACTTAAAATGTTTCAATTAAGAAAAAAAAGAAAAAAAAAAGTTTCCCTTCACTAGCATGATTCCAAGAACTGGAGAGATTTAAAATGACAGAAAACATGGAGAGATTCAGTCAGTTTGCTAATCCTGCATGTGGAACTAGGCCAGACACAGGGAGATTTACTATTTTGCACAGGGCATCTTGGAAAGAGTTATATGTTCTTTTGCCCAGACTTCCAAGCAAGTGTTCCTCTTCTGAGAACAGAGATGAACAAATTCTACAGCCAGTTCCTCATTTCGAATACAGGAATACTCAACCAGCACTGTTGCTAATTCTTACTAACATACATCCAGTTATGTGGATAATTTCTGTAGTTCCCTTCTTCCCTTCCCTTTTTTAGGAGAGGTTTTGCAGTTGCTTTTGTATTCTGAATGAACACTGCTTGTTGCATAGCATCGTGCAGTGAAAGAAGATCTCTGTTGCAAATTCAGTCTCATTATTGGTTGATAAATGTTGGTACCAATCATAGAATCTTAGAATCATAGAATCATAGAATCATAGAATGGTCTAGGT
>VWZI01010875.1:0-105095 GCA_013396835.1 Psilopogon haemacephalus
CACCAGTCTGCCATGACCTTTCAAATACAATGGGCAGTGGTTTGGAAACTTCATCTGCCAGTTCCCTCAGGACCTGTGAGTGGATCTCCTCAGGCCCCACAGACTTGTGCACGTTCAGGTTCTTTAGGTGCTCATGAACATGATCTTCAATTACAGTGGGCAGATCTTCTTTCCCCCAGTCTTTACTTTGGCCCTCTGGAGTTTGGACATTGTGGCTGGAGCACTTGCTGCTGAAGACTGAGGCAAAGAAGTCATTGAGCACCTCAGCCTTATCCATGTCCCCTGTCGCCAGCTCTCCATTTCACTTCTGAGGGGGTCCCACGTTCTCCCTAGTCCTCCTTTTCTCACTGATATACCTGAAGAAGTTCTTCTTGTTCCCCTTAATGTCCCCAGTCAGATTCAACTCCGGCTGTGTTTAGCTTTCCTAACATGATTTCTGCTTGCACAAACAATGTCTTTGTATTGGTCCCAGTTTACCTGTCCTTTCTTCCAGTGTCTGTAGTCTTTCTTCTTGTGTCTAAACATGTCCAGGAGCTCTCCATTCATCCATGCAGGTCTCCTTGCATTCTTACCTGCCTTCCTCTTTTTTGGGATGCATTGCTCCTGGGCCTGGAGGAGGTGATCCTTGAGCAATGATCAGCTTTCCTGGGCCCCCCTTCTTTCCAGAGTTTTTTCCCATGGCATCCTGCTGAGCAGATTCCTGAAGAGACTGGAGTCTGCTCTTCTGAAGTCTAGAGCAGTGAGTTTATTGTGTACCCTTCTTGATACTTTGAGGATCTTAAACTCTACCATTTCATGGTTGCTGCATCCTAGGCTACCCTTCAGCTTCACTTGACTCACCAGCCCCTCCTTGTTGGTGAGGACTAGGTCCAGCACAGCACCTTTTCTTGTGGGTTCCCTTATGACTTGAAACAGGAAATTATCATCAGTACATTCCAGGAACATCTTAGATTGCTGATGCTGTGCTGTGTTGTCCTTCCAACAGATGTCAAGAGTTGTTGAAGTCTCCTATGAGTACCAGGGCCTGGGGGACTTCAACCACTGGGGGAATTCAAATCATTTACTAGAGCTTTTACCCTAAATAGCCTTGCCTCTTCCTTTGGGAACCTGTTGCAATGCTGCGATTTGTGGCTCCAGAGACTGGTTTAATACCAGCACTTGATTAGGTTTTGTTTCTACTTTTTAACAGTTAGATTGTTGGTTTAGTTTGGGTTAGTCTAGATTCTATATTAAACTCCTGGCCTAGAGAGTGTTTTACATTAGTCATATATTTGCTTAATACTAGAGCATTTCCACAACCTGTAGAATGAGTAACCTGCACTGTCTATCTCCTTCTGATGTATTTCAGATCACTTACTGTTTTTGTATTTCATACCCCTTTCTGTTCTCGTTGTTGCTATAGATGTCATAGTGTCTAAGTCAGAAGGAGTTCTTAATACTAGTATTTGAGTTAATCACCTGCACAACTGCATTAAAAAAACAATAATAGACATTACAGGAAAACAACTATACTTTTTTTTTTTCAGTGTAGGCTCTGAAAAAGATTGTCATTACATTTACTTGTTATCTCCTGCATGCATCCTTCTTCTTTGTTCCATGAATCATATATGCTTGCCTCCTTTTAATTAGATTATATTGGCAGACTTTCAGATGCATTTAGCTATGGCTACACATTCTAATGTTGCTTTCCTAACTAGAAATTTAAATCAGATCTTTTTCCTTCCCAATTTAGCTACTTATCCTGCTTTTAAGTTTTGAGAGAAAAAATAGTATTCATGAAACTGCGTAAAATTGGCTTTGAGACATTGGTACACTATAACCACGTAGTGCATCAAAATTTTATGCAAGTAATGCATACATGTCTGATCTCTGCTATTGCTTAGTGGATTGTGATGTAAACTGATATTATGGTAATTAGGTAAAATTAATAGATATGGAGAAGAGCAGAAGCAGTGCTTTGCAAGTGGTGATGAGTTTTGTATTTAGGTGTCCAAGGAAGAAAGTACAGGATTGAATTTTCTAGGTGCTACTGATTATTTCCAGATCTGAGAGAGTTATGACTGATTTGCTGTAAGGTATTGGAAGCTTTGATCATCCTGGACGTTGCCTAGGTGAAAATATTTTTGTAATAGTGTATCTCTGAACTGAGAATCTAATTTATGCAAGTACTACGTGAGGAAGTGACAAATGGAACTATTTAGACTGACAGCAGGATTATAGAATTCTGTCACCTCTACCACAGAACAGATGCTCCTTCCTTTGTTGCTGTTGTTTTTTAAAAATATCTAAAGCATAGTCATAAGTGCTGTCAAGTATCTAATAAATAATGTGTGAGACATACACTGTTTCCTTAAAGCTCTGTGGAGGGAGATGTAAACTAGAAGAGCAAAACACACTACCGTCCTGGCAAAACACAGAAAAGTTATGGTGTTTTTTTAGGAGAAATACTCATTTGTCTTCCAACTGCCTGTGAGCTGAAGTGTTTTGCAGAGGATCTGCAGTAGTCTGCATTTTACCTATATTGCCAGCTGTCACAAACTGTTAAGGAGTGGTGTGAAATCAGACTTTGGGTCATCTTATACAGTTCCTCTGAATCTTCCTGTACCCTGGTGTTTTAAGGTTTTTTGTTCTGATTATTTTAAATTGTTCTGATTAGTTTTGCTCAAGCTGTTCACAGAGTGGAAATCTGGGGAAGAGTACATTGTCAACTATTTAAATAACTTCAAGGAAGTTCTGGCTTTAGTACTAGTAATTTGCACATCACTAACAGGAATAGCATTGAAAAACTTAATTGGTGGTTAAAATATATGCTTGAAGGTTCAAAATTAGTGTTGGTGTAGAGTGAATACATTTCATGATGCTCATGTGGAGGAATGAAAACAATTTAGGTATTTGCAGTTCAAAGAACTGCAAAACAAAGTTTTTTATATTGTGTGTGTCTTATACTTGCCAACAGAATACCAAGAGGGTCAACATAGTCAGCAGACTGAAAATAAGATGGAAATCATGGCAGGGAACAATAAGTAGCAGAAAGCATTCATCAATAATATTTTTGTCTGGTCCTGTCACTTTTATTAATGTAGATAAATAATATGGGGAAAGTCTTTCCTATTTTTTAAATCTCTAGGGATTTATGGAGCAAGATTTTACCTTTGAGTCTTAATTATTTTGGATTTTGAAGTTTCTTTCCAGGGTCAGGTTGTATGCACCCAGAATCTGAAACCTTTGAAATTTTGTCAGTGATCTCTTTGACTTATCTCTGTCCTCATGCACTGTACAAAGTGCATGGACACGTGCAAGATGAGCCATTGGTTCAGTTTTTTCACATTGTACTTTGGTTTGAGGCGTTACATCCTGACCACAGGATAGGTCTCTTTTGTCTTGATGATTTTTGACCGCTTATTGGAGATGACCAGTGGGCAGTCTGTAGGTTGGATTGAATGACATCTCACTGGCTCTGTGGCTCAAAGCACTGCAGGTGAATGGGAGGCCACAGGATTGCAGGACTTGGACAAATGCTGCTACTTGTTCTTGAGCTGTGGCTTATCTCCAGGCAAGCCAGGCTACTGCTGCTACTGTTGCTCAAGAAAAGCTAGGCAAATGCTTGGCTAGTTGAGATTTAAAGAGACTATGGTGTTGGGTCTGTGGAGTAGAAGTTGTACTGGGCTGCCTCCCATCACAAGGACTAGCCATGGGCAGTCAAGGGTCCAGAACTTTGGAGACCTGTTTTATCATGGGTCGAGGCCTGTTTTTGAACTGATGTAGAATGTATGTTCTATGTAGAAAAAGGGATATTGATCTATGGCAGTACTGTTGCACTGTGCTGGTGGAGCCCTGAACCAGAATGACAGATGAGGGATACTTTGCTAGACTGAAGGGTAAGGAGCTGGAGCAAAGCTGTGCCACACTGGGTGTGGAAGGTGGTGACAGTGTTTCAGCAGGTAGTGTCTGGATGTCTGTCCTTGGTTACTGAAGGGAGTAGAGGGCTTATCTCTGGTACAGGGTGTTGCCTATTCATCTTAGCTTCAGCAGTTGTTACAAATTAACATGAGAAGGCTTTGCTTACCTTGTTGAGCCCTTCCTTGGTGGTAGGCAGTGTAATGTAGAGAGACCAGCTGGATCTGAACATGCTAGTGCATGTACAGGCAGCTGATGCTTATCTAACATGTTCTGAGTAGCAGCAGTTGACTGTATGCAGGGTTTTGTTTGATTGGTTTTGGTTATGGGGTTTGTTGTTTTTTTTTTTGTGTTGTATCTTGTGACATCACCATGATAAATATGTTATCCCACGTCAGGGGTGGTTGACTGTGTGTTTAACAGTAGTGTGTCAGTCTAGGCCTAGAGAAAAGTGCCTCTGGGCCTGGACAAGTTCCCCATATGAAAATGAATAATTTATTTGTTGATACCCTCTTTCTATGTGAGGTAAAATTAGGGAGAAGTGTAAATTCCTACTCTTCAGTCATGATCTCTGCTTATTTTGTTGTAGGTAAGATGCCTGTGTTAGTGTTCAGACTTTGTGACATGGTCTGTAACTATGTCTTTTCACCATAAATGACAACTGAAGACTGTAAACATTGTGCTCAGAAGATTAGCTAGTCAAAGGAAAAAAAAAAACAGTGTAATTTTATTTCTGTGTCCTTGAGTAGAAGAAAAGGATTCCAGGTAATACGACAACGATGCAGTATGTAAATAGTAACAATATACTAATAAAAACTCTGTAATATCTTTCTTATGTCTTTGAAGAAGGAAGCTTCACAATTTGCCCTAGTTTAGTAGGAATTGTCCCTTGTTTACTGGGTGCTTCAAATTTCAGTTAGAGTATTTTCAAGTGGAGAAGCTGATTTGAGGACTTCATTGAAACAAATGTCAGTGATGTCAATATTTTTGCTATTTAAACAGTCAAATGAAAGGTGTTTGTTTTTGGGTTTTTTTTGTAAGGGACAACTCTGATTTAGAAATGTCAGGTCAAATGTCTTGCCACAATTTACTTCTCCACTTCACTGTATGAGCAGTCTGCTGTATGAATATAGTATCATTCCAACAGATAAAGTAACAGAGTCTTTTGTTAAGTATTTCTTATATATTTATTGCACTGCATTATGATGTAGCCTTGCTCAGACCCCTTCCCAACTCATCTTAGAATTCCAGGTAATGTCATTTAATTGTCTGTGTTCTTATGCAATTTCCTAAAAGTCAGAAGGGAATGAGGTCTCATCAGACCTGTTTCTGGATAAGACAATGCCCCTTAGGTGACCTCATATGTATGTATTCTCTTTTTGAGAAAATAAAGGATCTTGCAATTGGAAATCCTGGCATTCTTAAAGCAGATCTCCATATATAAGAATCTGAGCACACATATAATAGTGTCTCTGCTTTCTCTTAAAAATATTGTTATTGCTAATATGTGTCAGCTAACAACCTGCATGTACTCTGATATGTTGTATAATATGCCAGGCTCAGTCACCTATTTTAGTAGAGAAATTTTCAATCGCTCTTAAAATAGGGATTTGAACTCAAATTTCTTCTTGTTGTTGTTTTGGGTTGTGGGGTGTTTGTTTTCCTTGCTGTGTCACAAATCTCCTATGGATTACAGCCTTCAGTGAGCCTCAAAAGAGAGAAGTAACAATGTATGGCTCTGATTCCTAGTCAGTGAAGGCTAGGTAGCTTTTTACTTTTTGTGTAGTACTAGTTCAAGGCAATGCTTCAGGTATTTCCTGCCTTCCATTTATATAAATGTGAACATCCTCTTAATGGCTAACTAAGGTAGACTGCTTGCACTATTTCTTCATTTCTGCTCAGCCATCTGCTCAGATGGAATACTAGAATCCTGATAGTTTTCAGGCTTCATACAAAAATTTGTTTCCTGTTTGTTTGTCATCTAGACTAGCCTATACAGGTCCTTAGTAGCCTTTCCAAAGAATTTTGTCCTCTTGTAGATGAGAACCAAATTCTGTTTTCCAATGAGTGTGGGAAGTGTTTTTGTCCCCTCAGAGAGGAACTATTTCTTAATGTCTGCTCCAGCTGTTCTTCCAAAATGTAGGAGAGTGTATTAGGACCTCTACCACTTGTGCAACTGGTTATTTTAAAAGGCCATTAAATTCTCATAGATTACAACTGGGAAAAAAAACCCAACAATGTTTCAAATGCTTAATGCTGTGTATTACTGTGTTGTACAGAATTCCGAAGTGTGGACAAACAGAACACCTGCACTAGGAGAAGAGTTTCTATTGGACTCTGATCTATTAATGCATATGTGCTTCAAAAGCCTGCACTGAAGTTAGCAGGGCCCACATCTCAGCACCATCTGCAGAAACCAATCATTTAAACCCTTGTCTTTAAGAGATTTATTGTCATCCAACATCTTTCTCTCTTGTCTCCTCTATTGTAGCTTAGCAAGTACAGAAAGACCTTGTCAGCAAACCTAATGATGTTTTCTGAATCTGCCCTCAAATCTGGAACTGCCTTTGTGAATTTATCTGGCACTCAGTCCTTGGTGCAAGCACTTGTCAGTCTGTCTTCAGCCTTGGACTGCCCTACTCCCAGTTGTGTTGATCCTGGTAGCAGTGTCTTCATATAAGGCACCTTACTTAAGTGCTGCATCCAGTTTAAGAAAATAGCCTAGTGTATTGGCCACCTTTCTCTTCAGACACCTGTACTGGCAGTGAAGTGTATTCCACAACCACATAAAGTGGTACTATCGTTGATAATAAATAGACATTATTCATCAACAGCAGGTTTTCTTCTTTTACTAGAGTCGCCTTTAAGCCTCACAGTTTGCAGGTTTTCCAGGAATAGCACAGTACCACCCAGAAGTTCCTCAGCACTTGACTAAGCAATATGTTGGCTTGAAATCCTCAAAGTCGTGGCAGTACTTGGCAAAGATGTGCAGTTTCTGTTTGTGAAAGGTTCTTAGGCTTTCTACTGAGCAGCTGACTGCTCTAAGTGTAGCTAATTGGAAATGCCCTCAGTCTGGGTTTGCTGATGGCTTATATATGTATTTCAGAAAAAAACAGGGATTGCTGCTATATGTTGTGTCTGGTTATGTTCTAGTAACTTCCTTCCTTCTCTTTGAATTTCTACACAGGAGGTTCTGGAGTTAGTGATAGTTGTTTCATCTCTGCATTTTGTGCTTGCAACATCATTCTGTCTCTGATGTCTCAGACGCTTGAAGCTCACTGGGAGCATAACAGACATGAAACTGTAACTCCTCTCTTTTTTGCAGACTGACAATTTCTGTTCTTAGGAGATTGTGTTATAGTATCCATTGAGTGTTTTGACAGCACCAAAGAAACATTACAACAGACTGTTTTGAATGGTTGTATAATTTAGTTTTGTATAGCTGGAACGTTTGGAGCTTTTAATAACATGGAGATTTTACATGGGTCATTGCTAACATTTTCTGTCTTGGTACAAATTTGTAATCTGTAGTCTTATTGTTCTTAAAGGACAATATTATTTTTAATCTAAAATAATTCCAGCTATTCTCAATGTCATCACAGGTAAAATGTTCCAGTCTCCAGATATCACTCTTATTGTAGAGTTCATATTTATGTTTTATAAGGAGAAACCTATTGATTGGCTCCTGGACCATATCCTCTGGGTGAAAGTGTGTAACCCTGAGAAAGATGCTGTAAGTACATTTTTATTATGAAACTTAATTTTTTTTTTTTTTAATGTGAATGAGTTTTGGTGAGCTGGAGGGTAGCATACTGTGCATTCTCGTTACTGTCTATCTTGAGAGACTCTTCCTACAAAGATTTTAATCTCAAAAGGAACTTTTGAAAGACAGTTCTCAGAGGCATCATAACTGTTACTGTTTCAGACTTTGGATATGGATGTGGTAGGATGAAAAGCAAAATCTAGTTAATTTCTGTATGTAACAGTCCTGAAATACACTCATTGGTGTGATGACCAGTGAGGCTCACCAGAATACCACTGCTTGAATATCAGTTATAGAGAAGATTCTGAATGGGGAATAAAGTTTGGGATTAGTTCTTAATTTCTCAAGTAATATCCTTGCTGAAAGACTGAATAAATCGGTTCTGTGAAAAAACATTGAACAGTATTGTATTTGCACAGCAGCCTTGGTAGATTTCTGGAATGAAAACCAGAAAACTGGGTAGACAACTGTTCTGGGTTCTTACTCTTTATACTTCATATAACATCACATACTTGCAGTAAAAGTTCAACAGCCTTGTGTTGGTTTTACGTTTTTAATTCCCCTTCCCTCCCCTATTTCAGAAACATTGTGATCGACAGAAATCTAACCTACGGATACGCTTCAGGCCTTCTCTTTTCCAGCATGTTGGCCTCCACTCCTCTCTAGCAGGGAAGATCCAGAAACTCACAGTTAGTAGCTAAAATTTCCCTTCTATTCCAAAGCAGGCTGATTATATAAAGAACTGCGTAGCCCTTGAGAAAATACTCATTTTCTTGTTGTCGTGGTTTTTTCAACCATATTTCATTTTACTCCAATTGGAATTAAATCTGGTTTAAACTGGTCACTATCAAGGATAAGAAGCATTAATCTCGCCTTATTTTTGTGGAATTTTACTAGAGGATATTTTAAAAATTTTTTTACTTTAACAGCATGTTCATCTTATTAATCAGTACAAGATCTGATACAATTAAAAATCAGTAATATGTTCATTTTCAGTTTTATGCAAATGTTTGTTTTAAATGTAACCACTTGGGAAAAGAACATAATAAACCAAGTTAACTGACTAGTGTGATGTTTCTTTCAATTAGGATAAAGACTTCCTTAAACCACTGCTACATAAAATCCATGTGAATCCACCTGCAGAGGTTTCGACATCTTTGAAAGTCTACCAGGGGCATACACTAGAAAAGACCTACGTAGGGGAAGACTTTTTCTGGGCTGTCACACCAGTTGCTGGCGATTATATTCTGTTTAAATTTGACAAGCCAGTCAATGTAGAAAGGTTAGTAATTATTTATCTTTGTTTCATATCTATAGTTGCCTGTTCACCAAGACTGCTGTAAATTTTTTCTCTCCCTTTTTATTTAATTCTTTAATTCAATCTAGAACCTTTTTTCATAAGTGCAATTCAAAACCAGTACTTCTCAGGCAGTTCATAAGAGAACTTAAAAGAAGCCAATGCAGTTGTATTTGGTTGGTTTACTTCTAATTACAGAGCAATTGTACAGCATGATATGTGGTACAGTATATTGTGCCCTGCAGCCTTGGTCCCTAGATTGTCCAGATCACAAATCTTGCTGAAGTATATCACAGCATCCCCAGACCTGAAAGCTGGGAACTCTGTAGGGTAATGTTTTGTAGATGTAGCTTTAGGGGTTGAAAAAGTCACGGTACTAAGATTATAAGTTGACCTATTTAAAAAAACCTTAAATTTTAACAACATAAAGGAGGACAACAAATATCCATGATTCGATAGAGGACCGAAGGACTACTTTTTAGCTACTAGTCAAATTAAATAAGGAAAATCGAGTTTGTACTTTAGAGTGTAGTCATCATTTACTTCTACTGAGACTCATTTGCTGCTTTTTACTGTCTTGCCACCAAAGAAAATATCTCCTTTTTTTTTTTTTTTTTTTTGAGACATTCAAAACCCGTCTGGATGTGTTCCTGTGTGACCTACTCTAGGTGATCCTGCACTGGCAGGGGTTTGGACTAGAAGGTCTTTCAAGGTTCCTGCCAACTGCTAACATTCTGTGATTCTGTTACTTTTAAAATAGTTTTAGTGCCTTTTCTTCACATACCTCCTGTTGTTTTGAGGCTAGAATCTATGGTGTGATAGAAAAGAGTTTCTTTGGATTAATTTGCTTGGGAGGTTTTCTTGTGAAGCAGCCTTTTTTGCAGCCCTATACTGAATCCAATCAATTAGCTTCTGTGCCTTGGTACATGATCAGAGGCTTCACCTTGACATAGTATAACATTGAGGATCAGTAGTTTCCTTGTTACTATGTTGTTGCAAACTAGTCTGACCTATGAAACTCAAGTTCATCACTTGAGATGTCAGGTGACTCTTACAGTTGATTGCTATGCGTTAAAAGACTTCTGGTTATCGTTCCAAGATGCATGTCTTGAGGAATATGATTACTATACCTCCTTGGATTAAAGGCAGATTTTTTTAATTGTTTTTTTTAGTCTCATGCCAGTAGTTTTTAAAAAAGAGTATTTTTCAGCACAGACATATGTATCTATTGACTTCCATTTGGCAATTTTTTTCTTTTCAAAATTATGAAGAAGATGTTGTCTGATTTGTGTGTGTGTTTGAGTTTTTTGTTGTTGTTTTGTTTTTTGTTTAATAAATGTGTGCATCTACCTTATGAATGCAGTAGCTGTAAGTAGTAAGTGATTATCTTGGATGGCTTAGGATGAGTCCATTGCACAGTGGTAATTTTGGAAGTCATTGCTAGCAAGTTTAGCACTGTTACTTAAAACATGACATACACAAGTCTGAAGAAAATACTACTTATTTAAAAAAAAATTATTAAGTATACCTTTAGCCACGAGGGAATTAGAGGAATGAGTAAGTACTAATTATCTGTTCAAAAGGTGGGAAAATAGTGTTTGTTATTATGTCCTGGAAAATTGTGGCTGTGCCTAAGGTAGTTGAGTCTACTTGTTGTGTTAAGAAGAATCCCAGCAATATAGAATGACTTTAAAAAAAAAAAATTCTATTGAAGAAATGCTTTTTATATTTAGAAGAAAGGGAACACCTTGTATTCTTGCATCCTCAAAGGAGGTCAACCAGTTAGAATGATGCTGTCTGTTCACACTTAAATGTAACATTATTGTAAATATAATTGTAAGCCATTTTGAAGTTTATTATGATTTAGGTTCTGTTGCCAATAGAGGCATTTTTGTCCTTTGGTGCATGTTCTAAATGCAGCATTTAATCTTTCTCAAGTTTGTGGAGAACTAGGGCTACAGATGTAATTTCAAATTGTTGGAGACTTGTTTTTGTCTGCTTCAGAAGTAGCAGATTTTGGTAGGTGAAGGTCAAGTGGAGTAATGAAGTTTCTGATGTTTCAAGAATGCAGGCTGAAGCAGTGAAAAATAAAACTGACATGTGTGTTGTAACAAGGGAAAATGGTCTGATTATGACAAAGACTTCGTTGTTGTAGAGAGAGATCCGATTGTGGGAATTGAGTAGAAAACATGCTTTGGAAACTTGTGTTTGTGAAGGTATGCTGCAGATTTAAGTAATAGAAAAGGCCTTTGAATTCACAGAAAATTTTCTCTGCCAAATCAGTTTGAGGTGTGTCTGCTTAATAACTCCCACGATAAACAAGTTTTTAAATGGAAATATCAGCCGCAGCTCTGATGGAATGAATGGCAGGCTTGTTACGCTGTGACAGAGCATGAAGTTGTTCTTATAGCTTGTTTTTCCATGCCAAACATTCTGCTGAACTGAATTTAAATGTTCTGCTGAGTATAGCAGTTCAGTAATTAACTTTCATAAAGTCTTTATATATTTCATTTTTGAGATCAAAGAATACTGTCAGGGATAACACTGGCTAGGATGTCTTAGTAGTTAATGTGAGCACTGAGCTCACTTTGCTGAGCAGAAGGTAACATTTGCGGCTATTTTGTGTGAGGCCTGGTTGGCAAATCCCTGCTGAATATTGAACAGTCAAATAGATGGTGCTTGTTCTAAACCACATCTGCAGAGCATGGATGTATAAATTGAAGTTGTATAATCCTCATTTTAGTAACAGCTCCTGTACTGAACCTTTTCAGTTTTGGGGTTATTTTTTCAGGTTTTTGTTTTTTTTTTTTTCCCGAGAGATCTGCAGGTTCAAAACTTGAAGTCCCTCATTAGTAAGCTAGGATCTTGTTATTTTTGCAAAAATATATGTACTTCTTTTTTTTTAAGATACATGCCTCTAGCCCTAAGTGCTCAAAATAGCCTACATTGTAAAGGTAAAAAAATACTGCGTTTCTGTTCCTTTAGGTTGTTATATAGTGGATGAAATCCACTTTGATATTTTGGTATGTGCACTGTTGATCCAAGCACACAATTATTGAAACCAAAGCTACATTTCAGTTACTTTATGAAGTAAACCTTATTACTACTTAATACTACTATCGAATGTAAATTCATTTTCCTCACTGTAAGTAACCTATCCAGGATAACTTATTTTCTTAACTAGTTACTGTGTTCTTCAGAGATGTTAGTAAAGAATGTTGTGCCTGAGCAGCTTTGTGAGGAGCTTTTGACTTTAGACTTTGTTTTGTTTGAGGGCCTTTTAAATGCAGGAAGCTCTGAAATATGGGTGGATAAGTAGTGGATCTTGAAGAGAAGTAATAAATTTTGAATGTGATCCTGCTTTAAAAAACAAAACCAAAACCAAAACATCCTAGAGAGACATTCCATTGCGATCACTTAAGTGATGCTGATGTCCATCATAATCTCAACCACCTCTTTCTTGACTGCCTAAGTGTCAGAGTCCTCACTATAGATGTGACTGAGACAATTTGGATATATTTTCAAAGAATGCGTGCACTCATTAAGTTGAGGAAGCCCTTGAAAGTGCCTAACCACTTGTATGGTTCTTTTTATTAGACTGTTTACACTTGTCAGTTTTTCTGCAATAAGAGTTAGAATGGATGTTTATTAAAAAGGCTTCAGATTGTTATGGTATAAGTTGTTTTAAAATGTTGATTATTACTAGAACAAAACAAAAAAAACCAACCAACCAGAAAACTGGAGGAAGAGACAAGGATATGTATTTTACTGTGGAAAGCGAAAAAACGCACCAAAATCAAAGCTCTAATCTAAATCTGCTTTATATTTTTTAAATATGAAGTTCATCCTTTCATGTATGTAACTGTTTGATTGTGTTAATTTGAAAAATTTCAAAAGGATTAGCAGAGTTTATTTGGGGAGTGGATGGGAGGGTATTTTGTTTTGGTTTGGTTTTCCATTTTGGTTTTTTTCTCTTTAACGTTAGCACTGCTTTTAACTCTCTAGATGTCCTGTAGTTGTGTTCTTTTATCAAGTTATTGGGTAGTTATCCAAATGTGACATTGGTTATTAATAAATACCTTTTATCTTATAAAACTGTCTGGCTGGAATTTCAGCTTGAAACTGAAATCTTAATCCTTTGACAAACCATCTTGCATTTTACACTTACTACTCTGTGTTCTGATATTGGCTTAGATGTGAAGTATTTGAGACAAACATCTAATTTTCCGTATTGTTGACCCTGGAATCCCAGGGAACATGTGATGCTAACCTCATCTATATTTCCCTCGGTGTTTTCACACAACACAGAATTCCCACTTATGCGAGAAATATATATTTGACTTTGTAAGATAGAAAATCGGTGTATTGAGTGGGAGAAGTATCTACTTGGGCTCCTGATAACTAAACATATACATTATTTTGTCTGCTTTCAAATTATTGTGACAGTGCTGGAAAGTACTTGAATAAAAAGTGGCAGTTGCTTGCCTGTTATTACTGCCACTTCATTATGAAAGGAAAC
This sequence comes from Psilopogon haemacephalus, assembly GCA_013396835.1. Lineage (NCBI taxonomy): Eukaryota > Metazoa > Chordata > Aves > Piciformes > Megalaimidae > Psilopogon > Psilopogon haemacephalus. Next base: position 13,477 of record VWZI01010875.1, read on the forward strand.
AAATGCAGCTTTTAAAACAAGTTCTCTTATCATTGAAAACTTTAAAATCATTTAATTTTTTAAAAACTATAATAAACCTACCCCCCAAAAAAAGTATCATAGTATTTGGCAATATATGTATCTGAAATGTAGAGGATTATGCATACTATGGGATGCAAGTCCTCATGTAGGCAGAGGAATACAAGACCAACTGCATTACCAAGGGGGGGAAAAAAAAAGGGGGGGGGGNCAACCACTTAAAACCTAGGGAACTGCAAAGCTGTTTGGGTTTTGGATCAGTACAGCAGTAATTTGACACTTAGGTAGGCTCTTTGTTCATAATCATTGTTCAGTGTAGAAACCTTTTCCAGCGCAATGCAATACAATCTTTCCTGGGCAATTTTATCTGAAGAACCACATACTAACGTACATACATGCATGCATGCACAGGGTATGGTTTAGAAACAATCTTTGTTCCAATGCTAAAGACGTAGGCTATTAAGGTTTAAGAACATCTTAATAAAATTAAGTTTTAATAGTGGTGTCAGTAGGTAAGAAATATTTGGAAGAATCTTTATTATTTTAGTTGTTTTGGTGTTTGTGAATATATTTTGGGTGGGATAATATTTTTAGTGTGTAAAAGAGAGTCTGGGGACTTCAGTTTCTGTGTTTACATATGGTTCTGTACTAATGACTAGAACATCCTCAAATGGATGCACTGACAGTGAGGATTTGGCAAGCAGGTTCCCAGCCACTGATGTGGTTTGCTCTGTGCATGGAACTCTGCCCATAACAATGAGGCACAAACTTCATATAAAAAGGGAAAAAAAATTCCCAAAGTTTGGATCACAAACAGAAGGAACTCCTTCCTGAGCCAAGGACCTGCTGCTTCCTCCTTAATGGCACTAATATTCAAGATTTGTGTATTTGGCTGTGTTCCTGGACTTACGGTTCTTCATCAGAAATCTTGGAGGTTTAATGCTGGTGTCTAAATGCTGGTGTCAGATGTGTCATACCACTTGAGATGCCCTAAAATAATTCAATTTCTTTCTGGAAGGGCTTGAGTCTCTGAGATGTCATGATTGCATCTTGCCTGCCTGTGATGAGGTCTCATACCCAGGTGCATCTCAAACAGTGTCAAATGCTGGTGTTTAAGAAAACTGAATGGAAAACTTCTGGACTATTAACCTGGGGGGGAGGGGGCAGAAAACAAACCAAACAACTTTGTGTGCAGACATACATACACACACACACATTAAATTAAAAAACAAACCAAAACCAACAACAAAACAATCAAACAAATAAACCACACAAACCAAACCCCAAACATTTTCTATATCTGGTTTAAAAATTCAGCAGAAGTAATCTCTCAAAAGGCTAATGACCATTTAACTAATACTAATGTGATGGAAAATGTCCGAATTCCTTAAAGAGAAGATCTTGATTTCAGGACGGAGAACAGTCCCTCCCTTTAAAAAACAACCAACCTCAACAAAAAAACAACAAACAAAACCCCCCAACAAAACATCAAAACCCCCAAATCGTTTCCAAAGTGAAAACTTAAGAATTAACTTAGTGTTAGACTCTTTCCTTGTACAGAGTGTGTATACTCCTGAGAGCACATTGCAAGTTGCAAGTTTATGAAACTCATCTTGTAGTTCTAGTTGGGAAACAGAAGGCCAGAGTAGACCTTGGACTGAGATTTTCTTACCCAGCTAAATGTCTTCTACACATACTGTCCAGTTGAAAAAAGTTAAGAAACAGTATGGGTAACATTATAAAAAGATTTAGATTGATTTTAAAGTAGTGTGAGAAAAATAATTTTAGTTCTGTGTTGGAAGAATAGTAGATGGGAGGAGAATCTGAGCTTTGAAAGAGGCAGAAGAAAGTATTCATTTTGCATGAGGAAGTAATGCATGGTAAGTACTGATTTTCAGTGACAGTGAAATAACATTTCCTAGTGAGGATTCTAGGAAAATGACATAGAGGAGGTAGCTTGTATTTCTTTTGCCATATTTGCATCCAGTGATCAAAAATACTGGCTAGAATCAGTGAAGAGTGACATGATGATGGCATGTTTAGAGAGGCAAAAAAATTACTGACTGAATGTTGCTTCTGTAGAAATTCACGTTGTACAGAATTGAAAACTGTTACGTTGCATGTTGCTATGGATAATTTGCTCAAATGTGGAAGGAAATATTTCCTTTCTGTCTTCCTAACTCTTTTCCTGTTCTGAAAATGGGATATACTAAAATATATCAGATTATATCCTCCTTTTGTCTTTTATAGTATAAAGATTGATTCCCAATGTTTACAGAGCACAGAGGCCTACTTTCATATAAATAGCCTCTTAGCATATTTCTGTGTAGCATCAAAATGAGGTAAATCTTTTATTTCCTTAAAAACAATCCCCAGATATATTGACAGTAGATGTGAATTGTGCTTTTAAAAGATTTTTTGTGAATTTCCTGTTATAAAAGTGTCACGATTTCCTGGTCATGTTGTTACTTGTTCTGTTCCAATTTTTGGTTACCTAAGAAATACTAGAAGAAGCATAGAATAGCATTTTCAATGTATAACAAAGTCTTTGGCACTTAAAATATAAAAGATGGTACACCAGATTTTTAAATGTCTAAAAGAAAACAAAATAGATAATAGAGAAACAGTTTTCTGGGCCTAAACATGTTTTGGTATGAGGGAAAGAAGAGGGAGGTGTGCCATTAATAAGCAAAATAGGAGATGGATAGTAAAAAGGTGTGTCTAGTTTGAACTTTTTTTTTTTTTCAAGTACAGGCCATGGATTAGTGCTACAAGATGGAGATGTTTAGCTGTTCAAGGAAGAACATTAAAGCAAACAGCGCAGAATAGTCATAATGATAGTTATTTATACACATCTTTTGGGGAAATGTTAAAAAAGATAAGACTCTTTCCAGGTGCTCACTGCTGTGGCATCTTTGAATCTGAGTGTAGTCTTCTACAGTACTGTACCAGTTAAATGATTGCTAACAAGTTGCATCAGTGCATCAACAACAGTCATGCTTCTTTTGTGTGTTATGTATGAATATTTGTTTCAGATCATTGGCTTTTTTGTTATTGTTTTATTTGTTAGTTTTTCTCAAGCTGACTTGATTTGATGGGTGAGACCTAACTCCATAGGAAGAAGTTACACCCTTACCTTGAGCTGAGTAAATATTCAGGTCACTGACGGTATCAACTCAAGTTTGCTTTGCAGCTTTTATGCTCCATTTTATTATTTGTTTTTTAATCCTTCGGTGCTCTTTACATTTTATTATGTAATTTTTTTTGGCCACGTGAGATGTTAATGTCTACCATCCTTTATTCCTCTCATACTACATTGAGTTGATGACCAGAATCATACAATCATAGAATGATTTAGGTTAGAAGAGACCTCAAAGATCATCCAGTTCCAACTCCCCGCCATAGGCAGGGACACCTCCCACTAGATCAGGATGCTCAAGGCCTCATCCAGCCTGGCCTTGAACACCTCCAGGAAGGCAGCAGCCACAACCTCCCTGGGCAACCTGTTTCAGTGTCTTGCCACCCTCACTGTGAAGAACTTCCTCCTGACATCCTGTTTAGATCTCTCCTCTGCCAGTTTAAACCCATTACCCCTCCTATCATTACAAGACCTTGTGAATAGGAATGTACGCAAATTGGTTCATATGTGTAATAACTTCTTACATGGAGGAGATTGTCTCTAGTTTTGAATATCTGCAGCAGCTACTTAATTATTTTTGACTTGTGCATCTTCAAAAAGATACTGCCAGACAAGAAAAGGTCCTCACAGGTTCATTTACATTCATAGCTAATTTACCGGTTGTGAGTCAGATCTGTTTTTCACTGATGACTTCCATCAAGAAAGTCCAAGTGTGTCTGTGTTTGTTTTTTGTTATAATGCTGTGAAATAGTATTTCATGAGGCAATAATAGTGGTGTAGGGTTGTTTTTCCTCTTTCAACATAAAATGAAATTGCATTTGTTTGAGATTACTGTATTTAGTAGTTGTTTTTCAGAATTTCAATTTGCAGCGTGTTATGTTTAAGCAGCAGGTAGACAACGTTGTAATTCCTTCCAAAGAAAAATGGCAGTTAACTAAATGGGGAGGGGGGGGAATAGTCTTAGAGTTTACATGGACTCAGGGCAGATGTCAGAATAACTTAGCCAAAAGCACAACTACTTTGATGTGGTTCAGTCTTCAGAAAAAACCTTTCGTAATCTAAAAAGCTGTGGTTTATCAATATTTCAGGAAAGGAAAGTTTTACAAATGAAATAAATGGCACTTCTTTCAGCACCTGTAGAATGTATTTTTATTTGTAAATTAAACTGTTTTAGATATTTTTTAAAATTTGTGAACTTCTGAGCAAGATATTGATAGATATTTATACATATTCATAGTTCTATTTTTAATCTGTGTAACTTTGTTGGTGTTAGCTGTCAGGTGTTCAAGAGAGGCTGGAATATAAAAATTATTTTAAACAAGATGTGACATATGCGTATGTTATATGTGTGTGCATATGAGTAGGTGATAGTTATAGAAAACATAAAAGAAAAGGTGGGTTTGATTATATGGAAATCAATTTTTATTAATTTTAATTACTATTATTTACTACTAATTACTTTACTCCCAAAAAATAAACCCAACCAACCAAACAGTAAGCAAAAAACTCAATCAACTAATCAAATCTCAAAGAAACCCCACCAAAACACACAACCCACCCCCATCCCCAAACATAACAAAAGGCCACCAAAAAAAGGCAAAAAAACCCCAATCCAAACCAAAACCCCTGAACCAACCAACCCATCAAAACCCCACAAACCCCAAAGCTCAAACACAGTAAAACCCCACAAAGACTAAAACCCTAAACAAAACCACAGCCCACCAGGATCACTTCATGTGGTGGTTTAACAGTTAGCTGCCCCCTCACCCTTTGAAATAATCCAGGCTAGGACTCAGTCTGCTGGAAGTTAATAAATGAAGCTTTATATTTACAGCTTTGCACAATATACAAGCAGATATTTACAATGTATAACATATATTTACAGATATATACAGTGAAAAGCGTAATACAAAAACACCACACCCCTCCCACAGATCAAACCACCCCTACCACCTTCCCCCCTTCTCGAATCTTATCTCACCATCTGTTTCATGCAACAGATAGGTGGAGGTAGATCGGCCAGGGAGATTACCAACAGGAAAGAATTTAGTGGAATTATTCAGATTCAGCTACAAAAGGCAGGGAGAAAGAGCAGTGCAACACCAGCCACAGGCCAAAGAGGTCTGACTTATATCTATTTGGGTTAAAACTCTTAAAACATTTTTTTTCTTTCTCAGTAAAGCTGTGAAGTAGCATCATCAGTGCTTTCCTCTCTCAGACTGTAGTCTAATTTCTCATTCAAATCCTCCATGTAGTTCAAACGAGCAGACTTCACTACCCGTCTCCAGACCGTTGTTATTCATTCAGAGCTCAGCATCACAGATCAGGAGGAGTTTCTTTGCGGCTTTTTAGGTGTGTCTTCTCAGAAACAAGCTTTGTGAACTAGGAAAAGCAGACATCTGTGGTTTGGTTGAAGCCTTTGCAGGCAGTACCATCTTAGATGCAAGTGATTGATCAATTGCATTTTAAAATGTTCTTAGAATTTTTGGTGTATTCAAGAGAAAAATTACCAGTAATGATTAAATTGCTGGGTCAGGAGACAGAATAGACTTAAGTATTCTGGTCAGCTTTGCCAAGAGTTTTGCCTATTAAAACATACAATGAAAGCATCTTCCTAGAAAGGACAATTAAGTCTCTGGAGGGTTTTGAATGTCACTAATGTTTAGAAAAAGCCCCAAGATTTTTCTCAGAGGAAGTGCAGGTGGTTTAGGTAGGCTCTGTACTTCATAACTAACCTTTACACTATAGCAGGGAAATTGTTATTCTTGAATGATACACTCTGCCAAAGCTTAATGAATCTGGGTTTGTTTTACAGTTCAGTCTATGCAGTTCTGCTGAAAGCAGTGCAATAGAAATCAGTGTATCTTTCTTATATCAGTATGTGTATTTTAAAAAATTGCTTAAACTGTTTTTGGGTCACAGACGTTTCTAAGTCAGGATTAAAGAGCTCTGTTTTCTTGTACTTGCCTCAAATGTATGGAGTATGGATTAATAGCAAGCACTTACCCAGGTTCAGACATACTAGATAAAGACAAACTGGAATTTGCATCCCCATTTATATCTTAATAAATTGCAAATCGAGCTTATGTTTGTAATTTTAATCAAGTGGTAATTTCTGAACTAATTTTCTCCCTGGCTGGTGATGTATTTAATGTTGAAGATAGTGCTTACCGTCTTTAAGTTCCAATTGAAAAAAAAAAAAAAAGGTTTGAAATGTGTTAATAGACTTTTACATATTCATTTAAATGTATTAAAAACAAACTTGGCTTGTTAAAAGTGGCATCTGAGTAGGTGTGATATCCAGGTAGTGTTTAACAGCAATCTGAATAAACTGAGTGGTCCACTAGAAAAAAATAGTAATGAACAATTTTGAAGGCACTGATACTCCACCTAGTGGTTAAAATTATTGCTACTTCTTTATATAATGTTCATGCAAAGAACATAAAACTTGTGTAAAGAAAAAACTATAGGAATGGCTGTGATGCTGTTTTAAACATGATTTCTCTTTTTAATGGGAAAAATCTCATTAAATGCACAACTGAATGATGGTAATGGGGACATAGTGCAGGTTAAAAAGAGTGTCCTTTTCCGTTTGTATATACACATAAGAAACATGCATATGCTTAAAAATCCCACAAACCATTTTTGGAATAGTACTTTGAATTCAGGTAACACTAAGGGCGTGAATATGGCATGGGAATTCTGGGCATAGTCATTAATTAGTCTTTGCAGTGAACCAGAGTGGAGAGCTAGTCTTGGGGAAATCTGGCCTGGTGAAATGTTTGCTTAGATTCCCAGAACTTGCACAGAATTAATGGATTTGCAGAGTTCATCTTGTGGGAGGGAAGGGAGTGATAGGGGGAGGCTGAGGGAAGGCAGGGCTCCTGCTTTTGGTAGTGATGCTACAGTGTTGGTAATTTTGTATAATGAATATAAAAACTGCCTTTTAAGGTAAATCATTGCCCAACTACTCTTTAAGAAATGACAATCTTTAACCCTGTCAATTACAGTAGTATGGGAAACCATCTTTCATTTCTTGTCACCTGGGGCCATTATAAAAGTTATCATTGTTTATTGTTGTAACATCTGTGACTATTAACATGAAGAACAGTAAGTGAGCTAATTCTGACTGATGTATGTAGGCTTACTTTTTCCTTTTCTTTATAGGTACTTGTTTCACAGTGGCAATCCAGAGCATCCAGGAGACATACTACTAAACACAACTGTGGAAGTTTTGCCTTTTCAGGTACAAATTTATAAATTTGTGTCTTCTCCATCATAGGATAAAAATAAAACTTGCTGATTTTATTGACTTTTTTTTTAACAGTGACTGAAGTATGAATGCTGCTTTTCCTAACTTTTCCCTATTTTTTAAAATTGGATCTATTCACAGAAGACTATTGCAACTATTCAGATGTTCATTCAGAGTGCAGTCTGCTACAAGTGCTGTTGGTAATTTGGAGGTGCAAAGCTCATTTTCTTCCAATTTGCAACTGCTATTTAAACAAAACAAACAAATAAAAACCCAAATAAACCCCAACAAACCCATGTTTCCTCTCCTGTGCATTTTTGGAAAATGGGAGAGTGAAGTCAATCTAATTTATAGACTTAGTAAAAAAGTCTTGTTTCAGGAATTGACAGACATCCAAACCATAGTAGATATGGAAAATGGTTTTTTTTCCATAAATCAGTCAAATTTTTACCTCACAAAGGCACTACACTGTCTAAAGTATATTCTTGCTTGAAGTCAGATGGTAGGGGTTCTTTCTTCAACATTTATATCACCAAATTCTGAGAGGATTGAGATGTGATTTCAGACAAGTTTATTTTATTTAGTATTGAAATAGCAAAGTATTTCTATCTTCTCCCATACATCTGGTATAGGTATCTTGTAATTTCTGCCAAAATTACAATATACTGAATCTCTTTTTCTTATTAAAAAAAAAAAAAAATAGAACTCCCATGGAAGAGCTCAGTTCTCCGTTCTTGCAGACTGCCTTCCTGGGAATGAGTTAAAATAGGAAATTCTGACCACTCCCACCTCTAAAAAGAAATTTGTTTCTAATTATAGAACATGATGTGTCAGATATTATAAGATTTATGAGTTTTGCTTCTCAAGATCTATGAAAATACCAGTAGCCTTCAATTCCTCTAGGTTCAAAATAGTACAAGAATGCACAAGATATTGAGAGAAAATGTGCATCAAGCATCTCTTTTCTCTGTTACACTTGGCTGTGAAAGATCCCTCACATTGGAACATCCCTTAAGGAAGTAATGCTATTGAGCTTGTTGCTATTGACACAATTTGTGGAAAGGTACACAGGAAGTTCTTCATCTAGGCCATTTCTAAGCTACTGGTGTCAACAGGAAGTGTCATCAATAGGAAGACAACAGCTGCAGAGTCATAGGTACTGAGGGAAACATATCTCTACCATGAACTTGAGTAGAGCTGGAAGCCCATTTAGATACTTTGATCCTTCCTAAGCAGAATTCATAAAAATTAAAGACAACTCTTAGAAAATGGAGTGACCCTTGGCTAGATTTTTCTGGGGCTTAAGTGAGGTACTGAAAAAAAAGAAAATCAACAACCCCCCCCCAAACTCATACAAACCCAAAACCCCAAGCACACACAAAAAGCACCCTAAAACTGAAAAACTCGCCACTTTTTCAACAGCCTGCCTACCTTTAAAAGTAAAAAAAACCCAAAAAACAATAGATTTAATCTCCTTCTATCATTATTTTGTAGTTGATTCCAATATATTTCAGTATTGGATCATGTGATTCCAGTTCTGATTTTTCATCTATTTTTTAAGCTCTTGTCTGCATTTTTTTTTTCTGTGCTTATTATTATTTTTAGTGACACAGTGGTAATTGTAGTGCTTCCCTTGCTAATATGGTGGCTTTCCATCTCACCCAAGTTCTTTCATCAAAAAGTAAGCTGTCAGTTTCATTTGTCTTGAGAGAAATTTCTGTTCAGTTACAGGAAGAGGAGTCTTCTGTTCAAGGGGCAGTTAACATGCAGGTTACATGGAGCCCTTATAGTACTTTTGTTTTTCTACTCTGATGCCAAATATTATTCAGTTCTGGAACACTGCTGCTGCTTTTTTTTTTCTTGTGTGTTGACTTGTGTTAAGTCTGTAAATAACAATTCTAGGCTGGTTCATAATTACTTAGAAAAGATGGATGCTCAACATATAACGAGAGTGCACACAAACTTGTCTTTCCTTAGAATCATTTGTCAAAATTAATGATCTTACTTATGCTTTGTCCTAGAATGAGGAACTGGTATTAAGCAAAGAAACCAAAGACAAACGCTTAGAGGATGGGTACTTCAGGATAGGTACGTCACAGTGGAGACAAATGTGTATTGTTCTTATGGAAACAGCTAGGACATTTTGATTAAAAGAAAAACAAACATAAAACCTAGTTTGGATCATTCATTTTGGGTTATGTGACCTTGTAGGCATTACTAAATATTGTTTTCAGTATTTCTTCTCTGAAATTGATGTTCTAAACAGAAGTCTGGTATGACTCTTAGTTGTAGCGTAGCTAGATCAAACTTCTCTGTCAGGGTCAATCACCTAGACTATTGTGGAAGCGCTTCCAGGTTGTGTAAGATCTGCTCTTTTGTCCTGGCACTGCATATGTGTCTCTGTGTGAGCTCTAAGCTCCGCCTGAATTTGAACCCACTCTACAGGCAATCGGTTCTCAAGACCTGGGATGAGATAGGCATGTCCATAACCAAGTGGCTGTTGAGGAAGGAAGAGAAATTGTATGCACTGATTGTAATTAGTTGCTGAAAGTAGGCTGAACTTCTCTGTTTCAATGAAAGTAATTGGTTTTGTCTTAATGAATTGCAATTGATGTCTACATGTTTTAAGTCTAAAGTCTAACTTAGTTTTAGAATTCTTATTCATCCTAATATAACTGAAGATCCTTTAAACAGGAGTACATTAAGCATGAAGGATGTCCCTTGTCCTTGGTCCTTGAAAACGCGTAAGATGGGGGCTTCATGAATTCCATGATAAGTGAAAACCTATACCAAAATCTTCCTAGAGCTCAAGGTGCTTATACCCTCAGGAAGTTCGAAGTTTTTATTCTTAAGAGCAATCTTCAGATTGTTGTGCTCTGCTGATAGGCCTCATCTTGTTTGTTGCTGCAAAGCTGAAACTGATAAAAAAATTGAGAGCTGTCTATTGTTTCAGGAATACCAGTCAACCTCACAGCCACCAGCAGCAGGTTTCACCTGTGAATTGTAATACTACAGATACAGTTTTTGGGCACGGGTTTTGTACTTTAGTTTTTCAATTGAGAGTTAATTGAGAAGATATACTTTTGCTTCTTTTGCAGGGAAATTTGAAAATGGTGTAGCGGAAGGAACAGTCGATCCCAACCTAAACCCTATTTCATCATTCCGGCTTTCAGTGATACAAAATTCAGCAGTTTGGGCAATTCTGAATGAGGTGAGAGGTGATAAAACCTTTTTAAAATAAACTTGGGAAATGCAAGATTTCTTCATTTTGGCTAAAATTGTTACTTCTTAGTAATAAGAAATTCAATACCCTAAAATATGACTATTTTTTTCTGATTCTCTATTTCAGATTCATATTAAAAAGATTACAAACTGATCATGGGAATCTGCTTTAGAGGAAAAAGAAAGAATCCTTGAAAACTTTTCCTATAAAATCTAACAACCTTTGCAAGTCACAAATTCAAAGTACTGAGCATGCACCTTATTCCAAATTTCTTTCCTTTTCACTTGAACTCTACCTCTTGTGAAATCTACTGTAGATGAGAAGATTGTATTTACCCCTTCTTATCTGATCCATCCAGCAACTGATGCTCCACACTGATGACATTCTTCTGAGGCCCAAGTTGTCCTCCACCTTAATGTGACTCTACCGTCTTATGGTTACAGAACCTTGCTACGCTCAACCTGTACTATTTTGATAGTATAGTAATAGAGAAGTTGTACATATTGTTACATTCCTTGAAGAAGAAGAAAAATATAACTATTGTTAAATATGTTTTATGAAGGGGGTACTTTCGGAGTTCCATTTATTTTCTATAATAGGAACCCTCTTTTATAGACTGTCAGGGATATATATTTAAAATGTTAGGGATATTTAATTTATTAAAATAATTTGAAAAGTACATATTTTTATGCAGTAAAATTTTAAATTGAGATAGGTTTTTTTATGAATTATCTAGTTTAAGTTCTCTTTCTACATTTTTCTTTGGAGATGCAAACATAAATACATATTTCAATGTACTGCCATGTTTAAAAAAAAAAACAGAAGCAAAACTAGAATAAGTTTCTAAATTATGTAGTTTTATACACAGAAGCTGAATGATGTTTGGAGGCATTGAAAGAGTTCTGAAGAGCATTATTCTTTGGGGCTATGAAATTCCACATTGTACAGTCTGTAGCCACATAAAGAGCATGCTGAAATGTCTTGTTTCGTATTACGTACTAAATCTGCAGTGATTTTTGATTGAATCCATTGCATTTTAGAAGAATTTTTAAAATTCCGAACACTTCTTTCTAAAAATCTTTGTAGCCTGGACAAATTCATTTTCTGTACTGAAAAAAAAAAAAATCATTCTCCAGTTTTGCTTTGGAGTGACAGAGGCAACCTTTTATCAAACGAATTAATAGTAGTTAGATTTGATCTACTTTTTTTAAAGTTATGTTGCTGTAGTGTTTATTTTAGATACATTACAGTGAGTGGTTATGTTTTCATTTTGTTCTATTGTTCAACAAAAATATTTGCCTCCTTTCTTGATCAATGTAATAACTTGCACTAATTTTTAATAGTACCTAAATTTGGCCTCAAGTCAGTACCCTGCTTTTTAGTTTCAAGGGAAACAACAGTGATAATATATGAGTCAGGAACTATGTCTGGAACAATAACAGAATGTGGTTTGGATTAAATCTAGAGCAGCATTGTTGCAGTAATAATGTTGCTGCTGCTGAAGGGTTCTGCTTAAGTGCTTTTGTATAAGAACACAGGGATGGGAAGATTTAAGTTACCCAGTCAGAAATCGTCAGGACAAAGATGCGGAAATTCCTGTCTTCAATAGGAATGAAGTGCCTGATTGACACTGGAGGGAGGCACATCTACCATAGCAGGGGACTCAGTTGTGCAGTAAACCAACCACCTGAAACTGGTATCTCAAACATGGCCCAGTATTCCCTGCAGGAAAAACCTCCCCTCTGTTACCCCCAGCACCTTTGTGGTCAAGGCAGAGAAGCATAAAACTGATTGTGGGGTCCCTGACTTAGAGTGCAGGGATCATGGATTCCTATCTCTAGCATTCAAGTTCAACTAATAGATTTGGCCTCTTTTTCATGACATGTAAGGAGCAGACGCATAAACTTGACCTTCCAGTACTGCAGGTCATAACCACTGGAATATAAAGTCAACCCATCTTACCATCTTGAAAAAGTGTGTCAAGAGCCTTGACAGTTCAGCAATATTCAAGTTTAAGAGCTTAACTACTACAGACTGTGGTAATTTTTAGTTATGATGTCTGGAGACACAGAAAAGACAGATTTGTATGCAGAAGAAAGACCTGTTTAAACTGACTGGTGTAAGCTGAAGAGCACTACCAGGCCATCACATCAGTCGGGGTAATAAAGTTACTTGGAGAGCTCATCTGGCTGTTGGAGAGTGTAGGCATAAGCTAGGCCTCATAAATTGAGTTTTGGATTTAGAAGCATGAGTGAATAGATTAAGAATTCTACATGAATCTAGCCTTTTGTGGTGTCACAGCTCAGTTCATTATATGTGTAATAGCACCCCAGCAAATTATTACCATGCAATGGCTTTTTATCACATTAGATGGCAAAGGTCTAAGAAAGTATTTAGGTTTTCTTCTCAGCTGTGCCTGTGAATGAATGATGCAAGTAACTTAACTATAGGTATTTACTACAATTTAGATTGCAGAAGGATGAGTGGTATTGAACTTTCTTAATACAAGGTAGTTTTTGCTGACAGTGACTTTCATCTTTTTCCACAAGTTCAAAAGTTTACTGCTACCACTTATCTAAGAAAGCTGTGTGTTTATTTCAAAGCATCACCATTTCTGATGTTTCAGGATCATTGAGTCATTGCCAATGTAGTAAAATATATAGAACCATTACCACATTGATTGGAGAACTCTGTTTAACAGTATATTTAGTTTTCAGAAATGTCAAGATGAAATTTACCAAAGACACCAAATTAATTAGTGCTTGGTAAAATGTGCGGGGTTTTTTCTAAGATTGTTGGATTTTTATTACATTCTGCTAGCAGAAGTTGGAAATACTCTGGGTAGGTTCAAATTTTCAACTGTTCTTGAGCTTATAAGCTTTGCAAATACATGTGCCACATTAATACCAGTTACATTTTATAGATTCAGGTAAATAGAGATCTGGTGCAATAAAGCAGTCCTGCAAATTTGCTTGGAAATTCTGCTGAGAAATAGAACCAGCAGATAAAATAAGTCCTAATTATTTCTGCAGACAGCTCTCTTGGACTACTTTTTAAATTCCAGCCCCCAAATCATGCTGAAGTGGTGCTAGAGTCGTTCCTAAACCTAGAGTGAAATATAAATGCTTCAGCAATTTGTCTTGTGACTAATTAGCTTGGGCATTATTTATGACTGGTTATACTCCAGAGGGCCTGGTGTCTCTTACATGTTTCATCCATACCGCAAGTCTTCCTCAGCATCTTCAACCCGGTACATGATTTTTCAGGGTTATTTTCCTTTATTTATTTAACTTCAATTTATTTTTGTTGTGGCCTTAAAACATTCCCTCTAGGCCACTGTATCTTAATGGTAATCAAATAAAGGAAAGTTTAAAAATAAAACTGCATTATCCTGTGATACTGTTATCTCCTTCTGATACCATTAATGTTTCAGAAAGAGAAGTCTTGTGACACCAAAAGCATTACCAGAAACCTTCATTTTCTGGGCAGATTACTTATACAGGATGCCAAGCAGAGTGGCTGATAGGAACACTGGCTTTTCTCAGCTGGTCAGGATTGCTCTGGACCAAGGAAATAGAAGACTGTCAGTATTACCTTGCTTTGCTCGCTTAGGGGCTGGTCCTACTGAAAATTTTGTAAATGTGAACAGGATGTGATTGAAGGCTAGTACTTTTTACTTTAATTACAGAGTGTTTTCTAAAGCAGCGTATACGGTTTTGTGCTTTTGCAGGCATTCCAAGCCATCTCACGCATTTGCATTAATACATTCTGATAGACCAATTTGTTTTTAATTAAGGGAATGATGGCTTAGAAAAATTCAAACATGACTCACAAACCGGTATGATTGCTTGTCTAGATGTTTCAAAAGCAATTTTTAAATACCTTGAGTCAGTTCAGAGCAAAGCCGTTTATCCTTTACCCATGTGTGAATGGACTGGGATGTGCTTAAGTCTTTGGCAACACTGAACAACCATACAATGCTTTTTAAATTTGTTTCTCCGAGTATATGATAATAATCTCAGTTCTTATTTGGAAATATGTACTCCATACCAAGTGCTGTAGTAATTTGTAGTTTTCTTCCATCTTGAAAAATATTACCTTAGTCTTGGATGGGGAAAAGAATGAAATCTCTTTAAACATTGTCCCCTTTAATTAAATTAACCCTAGGGTCTGTATTCATTTTTATTAGGAAGGATGTATTCTGGAAAACCTAAAGCTAGGAACTGTAGTGGAGAGGGGAAAAAAAACCCTTATGTTTGTAAAAATGATTTTAAATTGCCAACATAATGCTGAAAGACTATTAAAAAAACTGCTGTTTTCAGGCTAGCATTGATTGCCAATGGAAAAAAAACACACCCTGCACAGACCTGATGAGTAAGTCCTTGAAAGTGTCACTTTTGTGACCTTAGTGGTCTCTTAAGAGTTTTGCTTATTTCTGCTGTAAACAGCTGCTAGAACTTAAAGTAGCTTAATTTTGAGAATGATGAAGCCTTCTTTCAAGGGTCAAGCTCTGATCTCTGCAGGGAAGCCCTGAGTCTTTTATTGAGTTCAATGTTATTGTACCACAGGGCACTAAATAAAGTATTTTTACTGTTGAAATGAGTGCTAGGCTTCGGGTTAGGGCAAAAGTGTGCAGTTAGGCTGAAGCTGGGATGGGAGTGGGTCCTGACTTGAATCCTTTGCCTTCTGTGGATAGAGTGGGTTTGTGCTTCCCTTGTTAAAAGGGGAAGGTTGGGGGCAGGTTGCTCAGCATCTGCTGAGAGGGGGGAAGATGATTCTCTTCAAGCCTTAACAGTGGCTGAAACACACAGTACTGTAAGATGCACTGCCAGCATATTTGGTATTTTAAGATATAGATTTTTCCTTAGAGATGAAATTCTAGTATTGAAATAAAGTCTTACTGTAATCACTTTAGTCTTGCATTGTTTTGGCAACTGAATTGCAGGGCTCATGTTTCATACTGAACACTGCTTTGAAAAGCTGTCATGTTCATTTTCCAGAAGGTAGAGTTTGCAACAGTCAGTTTATATTCCAGCCTTGTGGCCTATAGAGCTGCAGGCATTGTCATAAGCCCAGCCTTGTAGTCAAACTAAACTTGTACTTTTCCTTCCATGTTCAGAGACATGCCACTCAAAGGTGGAGGTGGTAATACCCTCTGAACTTCTAGAGAATGGGTTTGAAAACTTGCTGCTATATTTGGAAACCTGATATGGGTCATGTTAATTGTGCCTTTCATCACTGTTTCTTCTGTGTGCCAGAGTCATTCACGTCTATTTGAAGAAGTCATTAAAATAAATCTGGTCCCCAGTTCTTTTGTGAAAGAGACAGTTGTGTACCTAGAGACAGCTGTTGCTTGACCATTGCAATGCTATTAACTATCTGTACTTTCACACAGACCCAAGGCAAGGTGTTTCGACATTATTATTCAATAAAACTGCTTTTCAGTGTCACCTTAAACCCTCATAACGTAGAGCTTATGCCAGTACGTGCAAAATAGCTGCAGTAAGAGTTATGCTAAATAGACTTGTTGCAGTTAAATTTAAGCTACAGCTGTACAAGTAACTTGTTTTTAGGAATGTACTGCAAAAGTATTTGAACAAAATTGCTAACATGTTTACTGTTGTAAATATTTTAATAAAAAAAAGGACACTTCAAACTTTTTTTACACAATTATCTACAATAAAGAGAAATTTACAACCATTTACAAAATGTTCTTAACTTTTTCTTTACTTTTAAGAGAGCTAAGGTAAAAACAAAAGAAATCATTAGATACATGCAGTCCTGGGCTTATCTCACTCTGTACTTATAAAAGGAGCAAAGCATCTTGGTGAAGTTCCATCCACATGCTAATGAGATCAAATAAAGCATGATGAGAAGCCCAAACGGATACAAAAGAATAGCAGTGTTCTTCAGAAAGGGCAATGCTGAAACAGAAACAACAAAAAAGCAAGTGTGAAGTAGTGCTTCTTCACTAAAAGGTAAAGCGGCCATGGAGGAAGACAGCAAAAAAAGCAGTATTGCTCTGGCTGGCTGCCTTAGTAGGGCAGAATTGTCGTCTCTGCACTACTAGGCCTGCTGTTTTCACAGATGAAAGATACTTAACTGCTACAGGTAATGGCCTGGGGAACAGTTTTACCTAAAACTACAGTCTTAAGCTCTCCAAAGACTTTGTATCCAATGCAAATGTTTTGAAGGGGATTTAGACTAACAAGAACAACAAGTTGTAGTGCTGCAGGTCTAATACATAAAGGGAAGCTGGTACAGTGAAGAATGTGAATTCCTTGGCTTACAATGTCCACCCAGCTAGAAACCAGAACGGGTAAATTTCTATCATTTTTTTTACTGTGAAGACACTTAGCTAAACCTCTACTTTACAAAGAGTTTAAAGCAAAATTTGCTTTACAATGTGACAGACTACAATTTTAGTCAAATAGAGGAGTTGCTGTTACTCACCACTGTATCCTAGGAATGTCACATAAATGTAATAGCCAATTGCAATCAGCCATAATGTGTTCCCAACAAAATACCCAATGACGGAATCAGGGATGATGACATCTGAAAGAGACAATGCCCTCAGCAGTTTTGGTAGAGCATGATTTTGAGGCAGAGAGCACAAAATATTCTACTTACAGTTGATGAAAAACAGCTGGATAAAATGCAGAATGACTAGAAGTGGATAGAAGGCATTCAGGTGAACATCAAAGGCATATCCCCACTCCACATCGTAGTCCCTGTTCTGCTGCTTCACCAAGTACTTATTAGAAACGAACCTACAGGAAAAGATTGAGAACATTGTTAATGTGAATCTATAAAGCTGACTGGCAAAATGTTGTTTTGAGATAGTAAGCCACATGCAGTCCTCAAAAAATTTCTGCTACTTGAGAGCAGACCAGACTCTTTGTAAAACTTCTTTGTTAAAGCTACATTTAGGTCCCTTGCATACAACATACATAAAATACACTGCTCGCAGTACAGAAACATCACTTCTTTTTAAAACACATCAGTGCTATGATTTAACAATGCAGTCAAAGGTCTCCAGCAATATGCCATTTTTGTTTGTCCCAGCACACTTCTGAAGTCATCTCCCAATCTGTACATGATCAGAACATCTTGCACAGAGATGGTTTATTTCATCTCTACAGAAATGGTGCTCTGTGAGGACAGAAAGAGGACAGGTTAGCACTCCTAAGATGAGCCTATGTTTCTTCAATTAAAGCACTAACAAAATGCACTGCCTGGTGTTACAGACTACAGAACAAGGGTCGAGATTTTGTTTTCTTCAGCTACTGACAGCAGGAAATTTATCCCCTTTAGAAGAGGAACAGGAAATCAATATAGAATTGCCCAGAAAAGTAGTGAGACACCAGAGTCTTGAAGGTAACTTCCTGTGACATACTCTTTGTGCCAGTGCAGGGTCAGAGACAGAGTCTGTTTGCAAGGTGAAGTGAGGCAGGAAAGGAGTTTAGACTCATTAGGAATGGGACAAGTTTTTGAAAAAGAGGAGAGCCAGTACTGGAGCCTGGGACTTGAACCAATAGGAGCTAGGTCATTGGGTATTGAGGCCTGCAGGAAGATGACTAAAAGACAGAAAAACCAGCAGATGCTACAGTCTTTCAAATTTAGGAGACTGCATTCCCAAGTTGCAAAACACTGGAGGATGTGGGGGGGGAGAGAATTACTATATCCTTATCCTCAAGCAATTTATGTTTTCCTGTCTCAGACAGGAGAGTAGATCATACAGAACTTTCATCTATCTGCTATAGGACCTCTGTGCGCCTCACCTGAATTTTACAACTAAAGGTAGGAGTTCCTAAAGTCACTATTTGAAATGAATCTCTCTTCTGATCAGCATTGGTTTAACCTGATAGCTCCATTACTAAGAACTTTTAAATGCTCTTGCTTCTTTATGTTTTTGGTAAAGCAAAAGTTCTTCCTTTGGTGCCTTCCTCCTTGCCACACCATAGAAACCAGTGACTTTCCATTGGTTCATGGCTCTCTTGCTGGTGCTGGACACATCAGTAAGATCATAGAATGGTTTAGGTTGGAAGTGACCTCAAAGATCAACCAGTTCCAATCCCTCACAACAGGCAGAGACACCTCCCACTAGAACAGGATGCTCAAGGCCTCATCCAGCCTGGCCTTGAACACCCCCACGGAGGGTGCATCCACAACCTCCCTGGGCAATCTGTTACAGTATCTCACCGCCCTCACTGTAAAGAACTTCCTCCTAACATCTAGTTTAAACCTCCTCTCTGCCATTTTAAACCCATTACCTCTCATCCTGTCATTACAAGACCTTGTAAATGGTCCCTCTCCCACCTTCCTGTAGGCCCCTTTCGGATACTGGAAAGCCACTCCAAGGTCTCCTCGAAGCCTTCTCTACGCTGCAGAGCCTCAACTCTCATAGTCTGAGTTATAAACCTGAGGCCTGGGTTATCAACTGATTTGCTACTGCCTGTCTCCTCTAAGTCTCTGGACATTACAGTACAAGACTGACAGCAATTACCACCAAAGCAAAAAGCCAACATACTCAAAATAAAACAAACGCTTCCAGTGGAAATAGCTAAAATCTCCAGCAAGAAGCATAAGCCAACTCTATATTGCTCTATGTAAACATAATCATCCACAGGTTTATGTTACTTAAGTTGTTCAACCAAAATAAGAATTCTTTTTTTCTAACCAAATTTTCTATTTGGTTATTTCTATTTTTGCTGAAGACCAACCAGCTGAAGAAAGGTAACAAGCTGAAATGTTCATTTTAATACAGACTTTATTAACATTAATATTGTGCAGAAAATAATAAAAGGGGGAAAAAAGTGTTACTTTCTAAAGCAACACTTTACTGTGACAGCACAGAACCTGCAGTCAACATTTACTCTAACTGCCCCACACAGAGAAAGTGTCTTGCAACCACCAGAGGACAGGCCATGTCTCAACTCCAACTGAGCTCAGTTTCAGACATCACTACTTACCACATCAGAGTTGCAATCAGGAGGCCAACACCTACGCAGTCTATGAATACAACCCAAAGCAGCAGCTTTATTGTTTCAAAGAACCCCATGTCCAGCACAAATCCAAATCCTACAGTAGACACTGAAATGAAAAGATTATCCAAGTTATCTAGGGAAAAAGACATAATAAGATCTTAAATTGATATATTAAGTATACTGCTATGGAATCTCCAATTTCCTTATTATTTTCCTCCCTGGCATTTTCAAACAGCTCATTTTTTCCACCAAATACTAGGTATAATGCAATTTATTCACAACATAAACCTTTTCACAAATTAAGTATTTATCTGTACTTAGGCGTAAGCCTAAAATAACTAAGCCTAACAAGTTAGGAGGGAGTGATAGAATTAGTTGTTGATTCACCTGCAAATTGTATCACCCCAACTATCTTTTAAAAATGCACACAATTCTACAATAGACTCTTCTTCGGTTTGTAACAGCTTGTTAACCCAAACCATGCATGTGATAACTCTGAAACAAAACCCTATAAGAGGTTTGATATTACTAATAGCAATGTGCTATGTAACAGAAGATGACTAGGATTTTACCTCCTGCTTTTGCAATTCAGTAAAAAAAAATCATGAGATGCTTTGTTTATAGTTTAATTCTGCAAGATACAGTATTTCACTAGGACCTTTACTGTAAAAACTGTATTTTATGTGCAATGTTCAGATAAACCAAATGTTCAGTATTTTTTTAACTAACGCATGGCTGTGTGGCACAAGACTTTACTACTGTCTGAACTACACTTTGAAATACAACAGAAAATGAGTTGCAATAGAAATTAATTCAGGACAACATAGTATTAGTTATATATCCTCTGTTTCAAATTCCTACCTTTAGTTCCAAAAGGTTAGGCCATTTTCTTGTATTCTGATTTTAAAATAATCCGTGTTTATTGATTTTGTGTGTGTATACACACACAAATAATATAATTAGGACTGGAAATGTTCATCACTTAACTTTCCTTTCCTCCCTTTCATGCTATCTCGTTACACTCACCGCAGAGCCAGATACTGAGAAGTACTAAGAAAGCAGGATCATCTCTTGCCCATTGGTCTTTTGTCTGTTTTCTGTAGTGAAAGTTCCTATAAACCCTCTGTGGTGAAGTAAACAGGTAAAGCATCTGCCAAAGAGCAAACTCAAAGTCCATCTGTCGGAAGTGAAAGAGCCTCCTCAGGTACTTGTAGCGTTTTGCTCCAGCTGTATGCCTTGCAGCGTCTCTGGGGCTCAGCACACCATTGCCCTGGCTCCGAGAATTAACTGAAGTGGTTGGCAGCATTTTGCTAAAGAAAGAATTTCAGAGATTATTTCAGTTTGCATATAAAAGACTAAAGTAATGCAGTGCAGGCCACAACTTTAATACCCAAGTTACAAAAACCTATCAATAGAATCACAGAATTGCTTTGGGTGGAAGGAACCTTTAAAGTCCATCTATTGCCACTCCCTCTGAAGTGAACAGGGACATCTTTGACTAGATCAGATCACCCATTCAATGTGACCTTGAATGCTTCCAGAGATGGGGTGTCCACAACCTCTCTAATCAACCTTTAAAGCATTTCACTACCTTCATTTAAAAAAAACCAAAACTTCCTTTTATATAGTATGATTTTTTTTTTTGTTTGTTTGTTTAAAGCTATTACCCCTTGTTCTGCCACAATGGTCCCTGCTAAAATGTCTGTCCTCATCTTTCTTATAGGCCCCCTTTAAGTACTGGAAAGCCACAGTCAGGTCTCCCTAGAGATTTCTCTTCTTCAGGCTGAATAACCCCAACTCTCTCAACCTTTCCTCATAAGAGGTGCTCCATCCTTCTCACCATCTTCGACGCCCTCCTCTGGACACACTTGAGCAGGACCACAGCCCCAGAGTTAGACACTACCACAGGTATGGTTTCAGCAGAGTGGATTAGCAGGGCAGAATCACATCCCTCGACCTGCTGACCACGCTTCAAGTATAAACCACCACACTTAAAAGCAAGTCTGTCACTATCTCGACTACTGAGGAGGCAGCAAGTGGGAAAATACCGCTTCTAATACTATCTGTCAGGAATTCAACTCCTGCATCTCCTCAGCCCGTGGGGCTGCTTGGCGGGCCCGGGGAGGCCAGGTCTCTCTCACTACAGCGCCTTAAACCGGTTCGAGGCAGGCGGCCTTCGCGGGAGGCAGAAGGCCGGAGCGCACAGCCAGGGCAAAGGCACCCACTATCGGCCTCTCCGCTGGCTGCTCAGCCCACGCCAAGCTGGCGCTGCCCAAACAGACTCCTACGACCACTCCCCACCCCACAGGTAGCAACTGCCCTCTGGGAGGGACCCGCACCTCAACGCTGAGCTTGCTCGCGCGCACGCACTCGCTCGCTCCTTCCTCCCTCCCTTCTCCCCCCCGCGCCTTGTCAGCGGCCAGGCGCGCGCCAGGGCGCCGCGCACCGCTCGGCCCTCAGCGCGCGGTGAGGGGGCGGGGCCTCACCTGCCGCCCTGTCCCGCGGCGCGACCCCCGCCTCAGACCCAACCGCCTCAGACCCCACCGCCCGCACACACACTTCCGGCAACGTCCGCAGCGCATGCGCGCGGGATTCCTTCCTCGTGTCGCCCTGCCCCTTCCTTTGCCCCAGCGGAAGCGGCGGCGACGCTTGGGGTGTGGAGATGGTGGCGGCTGCTGATAGTGGTGTTTGAACGAGCTGCAGCAAGGCGGAGAGCAGGTCTTGCCGTAATGCCCAAGTACTACGAGGATAAGGAGGAGGACGGGCGGGCCTGCTGGGGTGTCAGGGAGGACCTGCGGCAGTGCCTGCTGGAAAGCCCCTGCGTCCTGCAGGTGAGCGGCGCTGCCTCTCAGCAGAAAGCTTCGTGGGCCCCGTCCCCCCCGCTCCCGTTCACCGTCCCGTTGTTGCTGTTGCTGCACTCTCCTCACCCGATTAAACTTTGCGGGATGCCTGCGCTCCGGGCCCGGCGCACGGGACGCCGCTGTCTGAGGTGGCCGCACCTCGCCCGCGGTCCTTCCCGGCTTCAGGAAGCCTGCTGCTGTCAGGGCTGGGGGGCGCAGTGCGCCTGCGGCTGGCGGCCTCCCACTGGCGTGACCCAGTATCGTGGAAGAGGTGATGCTAGTTCATCCCTTTCAAGCCTGTTAGTTCGTATTATAAGCACGTTCCGAAGTTACAGCATAAGATGAAAGATAAGTCACTTAGCAAGATCTAGAGTAAACGTTGTCTGAGATATTTTCTGTGTCAAGATGCAGAAGTTCATTAAGTCTTTGGTTTTTAATCTAACAGGAAAACAAAAGTCCTAAACAATGCTTAATGGAAGGACACTGTAGAAGTTTGCAAATGACTTTTTTTGCATGCAAAAGATCAATGGTAAGTCTTTGTGGTGATTTTTTTTTTTTTTTGCTTCTGGCTGTTTTTTCTGCCTGGCTGTTTTCTATCCTTTTCACGTGTTTTCTGAAGAAAACCAAGTCAGTGAAACTGGTGCCACTGAGCAGAATTGGCCTTTGAATTGCGTTTAAAATACTGATGTAACCCACTGTTCTCATGAAGAAAAAGCTGCAGAGTATGAAAAGATGGAAAAGTGCATATTTAAATTGAATCAGACTCAGCATGTAACAGAGGAATGAGGTACTTTGCTTTACTAACAACAATAGTAAAAATTTATTTTAAACAATGCTAGTATGTGAGGTAATTGTAACATCGACAAAATAATTTTTACTTGTGAGGTCATTGGAAGAGATGTGTTGAGAGAACATTTAAATGAAAAGGATGCCTTATTCAAGCAGACTTTCACTGTTTAAGCAGACTCTTGCATTTGAGTTTTGCTATCAATTTTTTGGAGGATTTCAGTGGATTTTAAATAGTAGTTTGGGTTTGGTGTCTTTTTGTAATAGATAGTGAGCCATCAAGTATGGTAGTGAGAAGACAGTTTTGAAAATGTCATTAAAATTTTCCCTCATTTTGATAGGAGTTCTGTGTCCTGGAATGTCCTGCTTGTGTTTCCATGACATTAAGAAAAACCTAAGAAGTGGTAATGGTGGTATCGAAAGCTTCTAAGCATGAGCAGTGAGAGGCTTATTTGTATTTCCAACTATTGTAATATGTAATGAAGAATATACAGTTGAAACTGCACATTAATTTTTTCTTCCATTCTGTACTTGTACTTACTATAGAATCACAGAGTAGTTTGACTTGGAAGAGACCTTTAAGGTCATCAGGTTCTGATCTACCTGGGTATCACTGAAAAGAGACTAGCTCCATCCTCCTGATACCCGCATCTCATACACTTGTAAACTTTGATAGGGTCCCCTGTCAGCCTTCTCCACACTAAACAGCCTCAGGGTTCTCAGTCTTTCCTTATAAGAGAGATGTTCCAGTACCCTAGTTGTCTTTGCAGCCCTTTGTTGAACTCTCTCCCATAGTTTCTTGCCCCTCTTGAGCTGCGGAGCCCACAGCTGTACACAATATTCTAAATGTGGTCTAACTAGGGCTGAGTAGAGGAGCAGGAGAGCCTGCCGTGATCTAACGCTCTTGTTAGTGCGCCTAAGTGTACTATTGTCCTTGGCCACCAGGGCACGTTGCTGTCCCATGGATAACTAACTTTTTATCCACCAGGACTCCAAGGTCCTTCTCTGCAGAGTTGCTTTCCAGCAGTTCAACCCTTAATTTGCCCTGGTGCATGGTGTCATCCCTCCTCAGGTTCAGGACTCTACCTGTGTTGCACTTCCTTAGGCTCATCTTTGCACAGCTGTATGGTCTGTCCAGGTCTTGCTGAGAGGCAGCACAGGCTTCTGGTATGTCAGCCTCTCCTCCCAGTTTTGTGTCATCAGCAACTTTGCTGAGGGTGCGCTGTGTCTCTTCATCTATGATGCAGTTGGCTTTCTGGGTTGTGAGCACACGTTGCCAGTTCATATTTAATTTTCCAACTACCAATACCCCCAAGTTGTTCCTTACAGGGTTGCTTTCAATCCACTCATCACCCGGCCTGTATTTGTACTTGGAAGTGCCACAGCACCAGGTGCAAGATTGTGTTGCCAAACCTCATGAGGTTTACATGGACCACCTCTCAAGCCTGTCAAAGTCTTTCTGGGGTCATAGCAGTTTTTGTATCTCTTTTATAAGAGTTCTATTAATCCATTAATGAACAAAAGTGTTATTTCTGTAGATAGGAAAAAAAGCTGCATATTTAATGCTTGAAATATCTACTTAATGTTGGATATTTGTGTGTCCAGGTGATGTGCTTGTATATCTGTCTCTAGAATGTTAAAGGAGATTGATGAAGCTGAAGTTTTTGGTGAAGTCCAAATTCTTAGGCTGATCAGTGACATTTTTTCTTGCCATGCTAACTGTACATTTCAATAATTGTGCTCTGCCAAATTTGTTACTTGGTGTACTAGTGAGGTTTAAAGAGTATCTGACAAACAAGTTGCATGATAAATGCAGATGTAATTTACAGTATGCTGAAATCATCAGGTGTTTTGCCTAGATGTGCTTTTAAGAAAACGCTAAATTTATCAGAGGAGTAAACTTTACAACACTTGAGAGCAAGGTTTAAAGTTGAAGCTGCTTGGTTATTGGACAACTGTGTCACTGTGGTTGAGATCTGTATAAACTTTTGTGCAGCTCTGAATTCTGAAAGAGCGTTAGTTAGGAGAGATAAAGATACCTCCTCAATCCGATAGCTGAATATGACTGAGCTGCAGTCTCTAAAAGCCATCTTCAAGGCTGACTATGTAAACTCAGAAGAATTCTGAATTCTTGCAGGGTCAAAGTATGTTTTTCCCCTGAACTGGAAAAGAACTTGCAATTTAGCTGCTATTAGTGCTGCTTTTATTTTATCTTCATAGTATTATTTTGTCTTTAATTAAATGCTTTTCTGTAACTTCCAAGAATAAACCAGCAGATTTTACAAGCTGAACATTATTTCAGGTTTCACTGGTTTATTTATTCTTTTTTTAAAACCAAAACTTATCGTATTTAAGTTAGCTCTGTTCTTACTGACATTTGCAGTGACTCCTACATGACCCCAATCTGAATTTTTGTTCTTCAGCTTATTGATTAACTTTGGAAAAGTAGATCTAAGCAGATTTACGCTACCTTGTTTTTGTGTGTTTTTTTGCCATCCCACTAGTGATGTTGTGTCATTTTTGTTGTTGTACTGTTTACTTCAGAATGCAGGGAATTAACATAATCATTACAGAATTTAAATTTTGTGTGAGATTTAACATAATGCAGTGTTTCCTTTGAAGAGCCTTATAGCTTGTTTTCTATGTAGATTATTTTCTTTACAGTGACTTCTGCTTTATTCTGCATTTTCTTATGAAGTTACAAAGTGCCAAGAGCACAAACGCTGTAGAGTATTTATTTTGCAAAATGTATGGTTTTAATACATTGACTTTAATTTTCAGTTGGATACCAGGGCAAGATTCAGAGGAAGAAAGGGATACTGAAGTCCTTGTGAAGAGACCCAGCCATGGGAAATTGGAATCCGTTGTCACTTTAAAGAAAACAGACTAATGTAAGAAGATTGTATCTGCTGCATCCTGCCATGCAGTATTTTTGTGGCAATTACCTGCTCCTGAGTATTCTAATAGATTGACCTGGATGTACATTTAGGTGTTAAATAGAAAGCAAGCATACAACTGCAAGGTCTGGCCAAAATGGATACTTGTCATGCATTGGCAATAAAAAATGTAAACTCCAAAATAAGATGCAGAAGTGATTATTCTGTGTTGAGGTAGAGTTATCTTTTGTGATTTTACTAATTGTGATCATATTTTGCTACCCTAAGTTATATGAGATCTGGAACTGGAAGTTCCCTTGGCTGGTAACCAAGAGGATATGTCAGGATAAAGCTGTTTGTGGAAATGACAAGTTGACCAAGGTTGCAAAATGTATGTGCAAGTTGCTTCCTCCCCAGAAAGCTTGCTACCGAATAAATCTGCACCAACAGGTAGGGGTGGTGATGTTTTTGTGGTCTCACATCTAGAAGGATAGTATATCTTTCCTCTTGTTACAGATTAATTTGATTGCTGTACATATTCACTATCATAGTCTAGTCTTTCTGGACAACTAGTTTAAATCTGATTTATCTTTTTGTCTCTACCTTGCATTGGCATAATTCCAAGAGAACTGTGACATTATTCTAGCCAATGACTTCAAAGTTGTATGCCAGGATACAGTTAACTGCATTTCTTTGGATGAATGAGGAAAGTGTTTCTCAGACCAACAATTAGGGAGACTGTGGATGCTGCTACTGTGTTCTAGAAGTATTTGCAACAGTCTTTAAGCTCCCCTTGAGGTGCCCTGGATGACATTCTCCATTATTGTCCAAGCAAGTGTATAAATCCAAACATAATATACAAACAAGAGAAGAAGGTCTGGGCTTTATTGTATCTATAGGAAGTAGCATGCCACAACCTTACTTGTGAGCATTTTCACTTTGTCACTTCTTTCTGAATGCTTTGGTTCATGTTTATGGGTGTAAAATGTTCAAATTGCCATTCACATGAATTTAAAGTGTAAGTAGTTTCTGCTACACACTTCCTAAAACTTGCTCTTCAGTAAGAATTTTGTTGTGCTTAGCCAAATTTTATAGTTTCATAAGTTATAAAGCAGCTGCAATGAAACAAAAACAAATTAATAAACGAGACCATTATTTTGCTTTCTTTTGATCAAGGATGACTGCTGCAGATCTGTCTCTTGCCCCACCCTGATAAGTAAGTGGGGTTAAAAAGCATTAAAGAGTGCTTAAATCGAGAATGCAGTGAGAATTTACCAGTTCTGTTTAAGAACTTTTGTCTGAAGAATATTTCTTCTTCCTTCAGTGTCTCTATCTCCTTCCTTGCCTTTTGAAGCCCTGAAGAAATGAATGGTAGTGTAACTCTTAGTCATGGTAATTCAGCTTCAGACAAGCTGTCTAGAAATAAGATTTGAAAATAATGAGAGAAGAATCATAGTAACGTTTTTTCTTAGTTAAAGCTTACAGTAATGTTTACATTGAACGGATGCATGCAACACTTTGTAAGACTGATTATTTCACTGAATGGGTGCATGATTATTTGAATCTGTCTTAAGAAACTGCTCTGTGATCATTCAAAATATGTTTATTTTATTTTTGCAACTGTAACACTGATTTTGTGTTTTTATGTTCTGTTGATCATGTGAAAGCTAGTTCATTTGCTGATGTGCTCTAAACATTAACAAAACTTAAAAAGGAGTAAAAATAAATTTAAAGTCACTTTGCAGGTTTGAAGAGTACAAATGGTATATGGTTTTGGTAGTCAGGGACTCGTCTGTAGCCTGCCTTGCTACAGCAGGACAGTAGGCTTAATTGTTCAGATGATTGTTCCTTTCTCATCCATTATCACTGAGCCTCCCCTAATGCTGCTGCAGCCACTCTTTTTGGAAAGGAGCAGACAGATAGCCAGTTACTGTTAGCACTTGCCTTGATCCAATGGATTCTAAGTGTTAGAATTAAATGTAGTGTTTGCTATTGGACATCTGAGGATTTAATATTTATAATTTAACAGAATGTGTGTATTATTTGATCTAGTAGAATCTTGGTGTTGAAATTGC
The DNA here is from genome assembly GCA_013396835.1 of Psilopogon haemacephalus. NCBI lineage: Eukaryota > Metazoa > Chordata > Aves > Piciformes > Megalaimidae > Psilopogon > Psilopogon haemacephalus. The sequence goes on from VWZI01010875.1 coordinate 41,673, forward strand.
CAAATTATTTTAGTGAACTGTTCTAGGACAGTATAAAGATGTATAAAATATCTATCAAAATACAGAGTTGCTCGAGAGACACTCATTGTTCAATTCCAGTACTGTCTAACATAATATGCTGTCTAAAAATGACAAATTACATAATTGCCTTGGGACTTTGAGCATTGTTAGTAGTTCTCAAGTAAGACATTTCTTCTAGGGAAGATAATCTGTTTTGTTAATGAAAGCCCTAACTGTACAAATTTGCATAGGTGATTCCAGTTTTTTCCCAATACACAAAATGTTTTTATTTGAATATATTTTTAAGCCTCGTGTTTTGTGCTGTACCACTAGCTTTTACTAAAAAGTACTTACTTCTAGACTGGTAGATTCTGCAAGGTTTAACTGCAGGCATGGGTCCAGAGGAGGGCCATGAAGTCAATCATGGGGCTGGTGCACTTCTCCTGTGGGGACAGGCTGTGAGATTTGCAACTGTTCAGCCTGGAGAAAAGAAGGCTCTGGGGAGACCTTATAGCAGCCTTCCAGTACCTGAAGAGGGGGCTAAGGAAAGGTGGGAAGGGACTTTCAAAAAGTGCTTGTAGTGGTAGGATAAGAAGGAATGTACTGAAGCTTGAGGACAGCAGACTTAGATTGGATATTAGGAAGAAATTCTTTACACTAAGCATGGTGAGACCTGGAACAGGTTGCCTAGAGAAGCTGTGTATGCCCCCTCCCTGGAGGTGTTTAAGGCCAGGTTGGATGAGGCCCATGAGCAATCTGGTCTAATGGAAGGTGTCCCTGCCCATGGCAGGGAGATTGGAACTAAATGATCTTTCAACCCAAACTGATTCTGCAAATATGTTTGTATTTACATAGCTTCAAACACATATTGCAGAACTACTCACGTGGTTATTATGAAAAAATATGCCATAGTACTTTTACTGTGATTCGGAAATTCTTTAGCTAATTAACTGTGTTCTTTCAAGTTAGTATGAAGTGATGAGTGTGTTGTTTAATTAGAATCTATTTAATGAAGGCCTATGTGTACTTACACTGAAAAGGGAGAAAAAAGGTTTGGTATTTACCTTTAATCTTTAAAAGAAACAACATTTTGAAAGCTACTCTGCTTCCAGAATGTGTGCATTTGTATTACAAAGAGTTTTATTATTCACTGATTGGCATGAGAGATTGGTTGTATATTCTCTCATCACTTTTAAGTTCCTGCGGAGTAGCAGGTTGGGTGATAGGTTGTGTTTTTTCCAAGCAAACTTTTAAAATAACATTATTTCGATGGAACCTTGAAACAATCTAGGCTGACACTTTCTGCTCTTAGGAAGAGCACTACCTGAAATAGTCTAAAAATGCAACTGCACAAAGGAGGTGTTAAGCAATACCTGTTGTTTTAAGCCTTTGGTTGGAGAACAACTGTGGCAGTTTTGTTGATGTGAAGAATTTATCAAGTATCCATGCTAGCTTAGCACTTGATATGTGGTAATTTAGAACATTTGCATTTATTCTAAATATGTATTTAATTGTCTAAAGCTGAAGAGCATGACAGAACTTAATTTCTATCAAAACCAGACAGAATAGTAGCCAGAAACCTTAAAATCTTTTCTTCTTTTTCTTTTTTTCAATTGTGCATGCTGATTTATTTGTCTCTGGCATGGATTTGCTGTGGGTATCTTAAAATTATGAACCAGTTGTTTCTGTAAGTGGTATGTTCAACAATGACTTGATTGACACTATAGGAAAAAAATTCTATACAGAGAGAGAGCAGCTTCTGGAAGTAGACTATGCTTTATTTTCTGGATTTACATTAGGTTGATTTATAATGCCCCTAAACATAGAAAGGACAAGGAACAAACCTGTGTTTTAATAGCTGCATCATGATGTCAATAGCAGGTGATATATTTCAAATAATAATGCATTTTAGATAAACATTGAAATTATTTTTCCATCAAGCTGAGGCATTTTGTCTTGGTGAAAGCTTTTATGTGCCATATTCTTTGTGTATAGGTACTAATGGGCTGCAGTGAAATGGAATGGAATAATTTCCTAAAGTTTTTTACTAACAGAGGGAATCATACATGTGAATTTCTGTGAATTAAAACAAGGTATCCAAACCTGTTTTGCAGCATTGTTACTATTACTTTAAAAGGAGATAGAGGAAAAATGGCAAGTATAGAAATTGGCTTGTAATTCAGAAATTCCAGTCATAAACTGTGATACAGTAGGATTGTATTTTGTTTTCTCATTGCTATGAAGGATGAAGAATATATAGTTGTTCTGCCAAATTTTGTCAGGAAATTTTAAGTCTTTGAGCTTTGAAGTCTTTCTGGTACATAAGTGATACAGGTCTAATATTTGTTAGTCTCAGGCTTTAAATTCTGTATCAGGCATACCTGTCTTAATTCAATAGCAGCATGGGTTTCTGGAAATCCCAAGTGTTGCAGGAAGAAGTGTTGCAGGTTGTTGAATTACTGGCATGCTAAGGAAGATAAAGGTAAATGCTGTACTGAGTGGATTGATTGCTCAGTGTAAAGGCAAAAAGTAGAAAGTCCTTTGTCAGATGAGACTGGACATTTCCCTTCCTGCTTTATATTAGCAGTTAAGGTAAGAGTTTAACACCCTTCATTTAGTCTGACCTCTTGTGAAGGTTTCAGTTTCATGGTAGAGAAAGGCATTGGCTCTTGAAAAGGGCATAAGCTGTAATCTATGTCTTTTCAAAAGTATGTTTCAATAGCTAGCAATCCCTCTTTTTAAAAAGTGCATGTCTGTCTTGTGACTTCACCTTCCACTTACAGAAGGAGAGGGGATGGCTCCACAAAAGAAGTCAGTAGTATCTTATTTTTCCCTGGTGGGAATGTATTTTTTTTTAAAGTGTATTCAGTATTTTTTTATGAAAGCCTGGATTGACTTCTTAAAATCTTATGTTGTGCCTGTCTTCCTTAGTCCCCTCACAAATTTATAATCTTTTAAGAAGGAGATAAAACTCTGTTTAGTGATCTACATGTGGGTTAAATCCCCTCTTTGCTGTTGATTATGCCTCCAAAATTCATGTCGTATTTTGTCACAGTGTAAACTTGGGATCTCATGTTCACTTCCTTATCTGTTATGAATCTGATGCCCTTTCCAGTGTCAGTAAGGTTTTCAGTCTGCTGTTTTCCCAGTGTTCAGGGTATGGCTTTGTATTCTTTTCCTGAATGTATAACCTGAGATGTGGCTATTATAGTATGCTTTGTCACCAGAACTCTGAGGTGATGGCTCAGTTTTTGTGTTCACCATAGTGCCAGCTATGGTGTTGTGCACAAATAGATGCTTCCACAACTTTGAGAAAAATGTTGAATCGTCTTAAATCTGGTAACTGTCCCACAGCAGCTCTCCAGGTAACTCTACTCAAATACAACTCCCCTCTGACAGTTAGTATTTGAGGTTTGTTACTTAGGTTTTCTTCACCTAATAAATATATAATAATATTTTTTTCAAAAAAGTAAATAAAAAACCTGCCTACCCTATCCCCACCCTGCTGGCTTTTCTGTTTATTCTGTATGAACATGGTGGTTAGGCACATCCTTCTTCAATACTGGTGCAATATCACTGCCCTCTGGTCCATTGAGTGTTAGTGCTGTTTTGATTAACTGAGTATCAGTAGTAAACATCCTTCTTTCAGGATCCTTGGTGGGGATTTGGCCAAGCCCAATGTTTTTCAAAGTTTGCATTGTGGTCGTTGATGAAAATTGTCATCACCTACAAATACATGACAATGTTTTGTGCTTAATGCTGTCAAGCTCTGAAAAGTGCTGGTGACAGAGCCTGTTTGCCTTTTACCCTGTTCTGACCAAGTATATTTAATATCATTAGGACAGGATATCTTTAAGCTTGCATAGTATGCAGAGGAACTCTTTTTTTTTTTTTTTCCCTTAAAAACATGGCATGGTTCATTAGTTTCTGCTAAACTATGACCAAAGATATATGTTAAAAATCACATTTGACTAAGCATTGAAAATAAGCTTTCCTCTCTAAGTTCTGATTTTTGGAAAGTGTAATTCCACCACTGACAGGTAGAGAATGAAAAATTCAAGCTGTATCTTCTGGCTTCTCCATCCAAATTAAGATCATATCGAAGACTGGAGCTGGCAGCTTCCAGCACTGGGTAACTGCAACAGACAAATTTAAAATTCTTATACGAGAGTGGTGTTGGGACTGACTCAGCAGGTCCTTGGCAGCAGTCCTCTCCAGGTCATACACAGTTGGTTGGAGCCTTCCAGACATCTGCGTCTTTCTAATTCCTCCTGGGAGTTCCCACAGGGAAACTTGTGAGTAACTGGTCTTTTCCTTGGCATGTATGAACCTTGTAAAAATAATAGAGCCAGAGCTGGACTGTGACCTCTTCTTACATTCTTTCAAATTAACACTACCTGAGCACATTAAATCCCTCATTGATAGCGGTGTAGTATATAAACTACTTAAGAAATGGAGCCCAAGCTCCAGGTATATATATGGCAGTTTCAGCAAGTGTAGCTGGCTATCACCAACTCCACGTGTGGACAGTGAATGAGGATGAAGGAAGAAAATCTGGATGGTCTCAAATTATTTGGTTCAAACTTCATAGCTATGATGCAGATACTTCTCAGACTCATGACATTTTCAAAATCAAAGACTCACAGAATGGTAGGGTTTGGAAGGCCCCCCTACAGGTTATCTAGTCCAGTCCTATGCTAAAGCAGGTTCACCTAGGGCAGGTTACCCAGGATCCAGGTGGGTTTTGAACATCTTCAGAGGAGGAGACACCACAACCTCTTCTAGTGCCCTGTCATCTTCAAAGAAGTTTTTTCTCATGTTCAGATGGAAATTCCTGTGTTGCAGGTTGTGCTTGTTGCCTCATGCCCTGTCACTGGTGAAAAGCGTCTGTTCCTATCTTTTGGCATTATCCAGGCTAAGGAGCCCCTTTCAGCCTTTCCTTTTAATAGAGATGCTCCAGTCTGCTAATCATCTTTTTAGCCCTCCACTCGACTCTCTTTAGTCATTCCTTGTCTCTTGAAGGAGGAGAGCCCAAATCTGGACACAGTATTCCAGATGAAGCCTCATCAGAGCAGGGAAGAGGGGCAGGAGAACCTCCCTTGGCCTGCTGGCCACATTATTCTCAATGCACCCTGGAATACCATTGGCCTGCTTTGCTACAAAGGCATGTTGCTGGGGACGTGTTTTCTGTGGAGCTGCTTTTCAGCAGGTCAGTCTCTAACTTGAACTGGGGCATGGGGATATATGTCACTGGATGCAGGACTCTAATCTTGCCCATGCTGAATTTCTCCCCAACTCTGCAGCCTGTCTAGGTCTCTCCAGTTGCTGACTGCAGATTATGATAGAAGAGTTCCCCAGTTTCTACATTTTTGTATCTGATCTGTGGAAAGGGACAAAAGAACCCCACAGCTCATGAAATGTTATGAAGTAGTATGTTTATTACAACACCGTAGGCCAGGGATGATCATTCCACCAAACCTGTACACCCTATGGTGCCACAAGCCATAATTTGTTACAAAAACATATGCTTTCATGATAAGAGGTAGGGTTATTACAATTAGAATAGGTGTGATTAGTTCTTGAAACCTATTGACATAGCTGAACTCCCGTTCCCCTGCCCCAGTTCCTCCCTCTCATTGGTTGGGATGAAGGCCAGCAGTAATCCTCACAGTGTACTTTTCACCTTCAGTTCAATTACACAGCTGGCTTACTTTTTAATTGCTTCATTATTTTCAAGGTCCCAGTTTCACTTCCTCTCTGGACCAGCATACTCCCTCTTTGTCAAGAGACACAGACTTTGACATTTATGGTTACACGTTATAGCCATCCAGCTAGGTGCTACACCTACCTTGCTCCTCAATCAAGAATGTGTCTGGTCTGTGGGGCCCTGCATTTGTGAAACTTAAGAGGCCTTTCATCAATCTTCGGTTTTATACTTTTCCTTTCATCATATCCTTTGGAATTGCAGATGCACAGTACACAAAAAAAGCAGGTGGCTTGCTCGGAGGTCAGAAGGCGAGATTCGAGTAACCGGCGGTATGCAGAAAACAGGCTTATTTCAGCCCTGGCGAGAGGGCGATGCCAGTCCTGCCGTGGCCTCGCCTCTGGTCTCCGTTAGTAACCGCCTTTGCCTTGCCCACCTGCCAGCCTCTGGCTGCGCAGAAAAACGAAGCTCGGCGGCTGGCGGCCGCAGGGGGCCGGGCCCTGTTGCGGGGCGGGGCAGCCTGTGCCGTCACAAGCGAGGGGGCGGGACCCGCCGGAGTCGCTAGGGTTGCGGGTCCGGCGGCTGCTGCGGGTCGGTGCGTGGTGAGCTGGGGCTGCGAAGGTAAGCGAGGAGCGCCTGCCAACGAGCTGCCGCCCTCAGAGGAGGGGGTCAGAAGGAGGAGGTGCGCCTTCGGGGTGGGGCCCGGGCCCGGGCGGTCTCGTAGAGCTGAGGCGGGACTGTGCTGAGGGCTGCGGGGGTGGGGGCGGTGCGGCGCTCGCCGCAGGAGCGGTCGTTGGAGCGGCCGTTGGGTGGGGGGCAGCGCCGCTGCCGAGCTGCGCCGCCTGCCGCCGTTGAGAGCGGACCGCCCTGCGGCCCGGCCGTGCGCTGCCCACACCCCATCTCGGGGCGGCCCTGCGCCCGGGGTGTGCTCCCTGCCGCCCGGGGGTTTCGGCCATCGCTGTTGTCATCTGCGGCGCGCTGCGGTGCGTGCGTCGTTACCGGGTAGGTGGCTGCGCCTTTAGCTTTTATTACGGTTCGTCCGGAGCGTCTGGAAGCCGTGCTGTGCTGCCCCGTGTAAATAACGGTGTAGAAGCAGCTGTCTGTGGAAGAGATGCAAGAGGGAGGCATCAGAAAAAAAACAACCAACGACCCAAACCAACAAACCCAAACTCAACAAAACCCGAGGAAACCCAAGGACGGTGTTGCTTTTAATTTCTCATTTAAGTAGGTGCTTGAAGCAGGCTCCTGTGTATTCCTGTTTCCAGGTATTTTTATGAGATCTGTGTTTTACGATGTTTGCTCTCTGGCTTTGTGATGTGACGTGGGTTTGTAGCACAGCGAGCTGGCAGGCCTCTTGTCCCTGAGAAATTTGTGATGTGCCTCATGTAATGATGTTCGTAGGGTGACCTCAGGGCAAGGCGGTGTGGTTGGGACCTACGTTCTCCACACCTGCTCGCTTTGATGCTCAGAGTGAATCATGGAAACACCAATGTGTGCAGGAGGCCAGGTCCTGAGGTGGGATTGTCCCTTCAGTGTTGCTAGCAGGCGTTTGAAAAAGTATCTGAGGGTCGATTTGTGATTTGCGTGTGATGGCATGCGGTGCACCCATGCTCCTTGATCAGCTTCTCTTTCTCAGTAGCCATGCCATCATTTGGGAAATAGGGTTGCAGAGCTCAGAGAGGAGAGTGTGCTATGCAGGCTGATATAGGATGTTTACAAGCATTTAAATTCCTGTAACTTACTCCAGACCAACTTTTACAATTCCTTTCCCATGTAGGGAACCCTTAAAAGGAAACAGATTGCATGTTTAGTTTGGTGCATATTTCAGATTTTTGTCCATTTATTAAGCTAGAATATGGTTGTGAACTATAATAGTAGAAATGTCTTTGTTATGCACCATTATCAGTTTCGTCTAGGTTTGATGGAGAGTGTAAGAGTGAAGTTGTAGCTTTGTCCCAGTGCCATGCGTTTCTTGACGTACAAAAAGCAAAGTCAACATAGAGTAGTCAGAGATCAGCATGGACTGCGTGTGCTGCATACATGACACAGAGGAGCTTTGCCCTGTACAGACAAGGTGGACTGTGCTGATGGTAGCTGTCCACCTGCAGGCCATTTATCATCCTTTCTGCAGAGATCTGTATTTTTGAGCTTGTCTTCCTTGTCAGTAGAGAGGTGGTTGTGAAGGTCTTGTTGGTTTACTTTGTAAGCAACAGAAATGAGGCTCTTCTATGTTTCTTATGCCCTCAAAGCCTAAAACAAGACAGATGAGGTAGCAGAAACCTGTTGTCCTTGAAACAATATTTGTTTCCCCTTGAGGAACCATCATTTGCTAATGCCTGTTTCAAAAGGTCTTAATTTAAAAAACTTCATGAGTCTTTTTCCTGCTTCTGAAGATTTTAATTCAATGGACTACCTTGTTTCTAGCAATTCAGGGAATGCAATGTTTTGACATTTGTTTCACAAGTCTCTTAGTCTCAATGCAAATTTTAGGCAGGAGTAAATGGGAAGGGACAAAGAGTGAAAAAGAGGGCCCTGGAAAATTACTGCTCTGTCAGCCTCACCACTGTGTCTGGAAAGGTCATGGAAAAGATCCTCCTGGAAGGTATGCTGAATTACATGGAGGAGGGGGAGGTGATTTGAGACAGCCAGTATGACTTCACCAAGGGCAAGTTCGGCCTGACCAACCTGGTAGCTTGTTACAATAGTGTAACTACATCAGTGGACAAGGGAAGTCCAACAGATGTCACCTATCTGGACTTCGGTAAAGCCTTTGACATAGTCTACTACAATGTTCTTCTCTATAAACTGGAGAGGTACAGATTTGATGGGTGGACTGAACAGCGGATGAGGAATTGGTTGGATGATCATATCCAAACAGTTCAATGTCTAAATGGAGATGAATGACAAGTAGTGACTCTCAGGGATTGGTATTGGGACCAGTGCTGTGCAATATCTTCATCAATGATATAGACAGCGAGATTGAGTCCACCCTCAACAAATTTTCAGATGATACCAAACTGAGTAGTGTAGTTGATAAGACTGAATAATGGGATGCCATCCATAGGGACTTGGACTGGCTGGAGAAGTTGACTGAGGAGACTCTCATGAGGTTCAGAAAGTTGAAGTGCAAGGTCCTGCACCTAGGTCAGGGCAATCGTTGATATGAATTCAGGCTGGGAGATGATGAAATTGAGAGCAGCCAGACAGGGAAGTATTTGGGAGTACTGATGGATGAGAAGCGGGATGTGATCGAACAATGTGCACTCACAGCCCAGAAGGCAAATTGTATCCCGGGCTGTGTCAAAAGCAGATGGGTCAGCAGGTTGAGAAGGGTGATTCTACCCCTTTGCTCTGGTGAGACCTCACCTGGAGTACTGTGTCCAGCTATGGGACCCCCAACACAGGAAGGTTGTGGACCTGCTGGAGTGGGTCCAGAGGAGGGCCACAGGTATGATCAATGGGCTGGACCACCTCTCCTACAAAGTCGTGCTGAAAGATTTGGAGCTGTCCAGCCTGGAGAAGAGAAAGCTCTGGAGAGACCTTGTAACTACGTTTCAGTATCTGAAGAAGGACCTGCAGGAAGGCTGAGGAAGGACTTGTAGTGACAGGCAGAGGGACAATGATTTTAAACTGGAGCAGGGTAGATTTAGATTGGACATAAGGAAGAAGTTCTTTACAGTGACAGTGGTAACATACTGGAACAGATTGCCCAGGGATGTGATTGAGATCTCATTCAAGAGCAGAACTGATGTGGCCCTGAGCAGCCTGATCTAGCTGAAGGTGTCTCTTCTCACTGCAAGTAGCTTGGATAAGATAACCTTTGAGGGTTCGTTCCAATCTGATGCAATCTGTGAATATATATTTTTGGCAGGAATTTGAAATTTTGTATTCTTAAATTTAGAAGTTCTGGCAGTTCCCAAACTTTGAGGTGGATGTGACCTCTTATTCCCTGCTCCCGGCTGGCAGTACCAAGTTCTTAGCAAATCACGACTTCAGTGCAGTGTTCAATTATCTGTATCTAGGCTGAATGTGGTTTTTTTTTGGATACACAACAACTTTGCCTGTGGCTTAATTTATTTTTAATGAGCTCATTTTAACTTAATCTGTAGTAGGTGGTAGCTTGTAGGGACCCACAGAGAAACAAAGAACACTGCCTAAGTGTGGCAAAGGAGCCATGTGATCTTCAGAGGGTGTTTGGTTCCCTTACTGAAGACAGCGATCACACCTCTGTAGAACTTCCTTACTTCTGCCTTGCCTTGCTTGCTGTCAGCTGAGAGAAACCTGCACCCGTATTAGGGTGGCTGAATGTTTGGTCTTAGGATCTCAGATATATTGAAGGTTGGATGTTCTCAGGCATCTCTTAGACCTGTTGAAGTCTAAGATGCTGTATTAAATGGAAGAAGTTCTCCTCGTGGAGTGAAATGACTGCTTTGTTTGTTGTATGTTCTAGGCTCCTTAATCTTGGTGGTTTTGTGCTGAAATTAGGAAGGAAAATAAGGCCAAGTATCCGCTTCTGGTTCTTGTTTCCTTGTTAAGATTCAGTTCAGGTTTCTGGCATGTGCTTTGTTGAAGCAAAATTTAATTATTTAATTACTAGTCTATAACATCTATCCTTAGAATATTAGAATAGCTCCTGAACCCCCTTTGTAGGAAAAATTTCTTCATTTCTTGCCTGGGTGTAGAGAACAATTGCCTCCCTTGGAAATGAAGCTTGAAACCTTTACCTTTTTATCCTTGAAGAGAGACAGAAGATGAAATAACACAGACAGCTCTATCTTGTACACTTTTTGCTTCAGTTTGTCACTTCCCTTTCTGGTTTTTTTTTTTTTTTCTGACAAAGCCATTTCCTCTGTATTGTTGCATTTTCTACCTAAATCTCAAATAGACATCCTTTGCAGAAATGTTGCAAAATACTGTTGACCTTGGAAGAAGAAAGCCTTTGCATGTGTCTACCTCAACCCCATTTGTCTACAGATAGGCATAGCCTCAAAAGTGTTTAAATCACATCTATTGCTGCTCAGTAAGTTCTTTAGTACAGATGAAGTTGACTCTTCTGGCTTTCAAGTAGAAGGAGGATTTTCCCTTTCCTGCTTCACAAACATTTTGCATTACCACTGCCCTCCTTCACTTCCCATGATCTCTTCTCTTTAGTGGTCTGCTAACTGTAAGGTAAGTTTTGGCACAGATTGTCAGTGTGTGAGGCAAAACCAAAGAACAGCCAAGGCAGAGCTGGTTGAAAATGAATTGTGGACTAAGAGAAGTAAGGAAAATAATGGGCATTTGTAAATTAAAGATGTGACTGAGAGGTGGGTGTGTGTCTCAACTGCACAGGGGAGTGGTAGGTCCATAGCTGCTTTTTGTGGTTTGTATGGCATGCAGTAAGGGAGGTGTGCATGAGATAATGGAAGGCAGACTCCTCAGACTTACCTGGCAGTTACTGCTGTATTTGCCCTGTTGTGGAAATGGAGTTAATGATGTTGCTTCAGCTAGCACAGGTGGACGCTGTGCTTCTGCTTGGTGACCCAGACCCTTTCGTGTCTTTCACAGGGGAAAGGGAGGTGCCAATACTGTGGAAACACATTTGCACATCTTGAAAACAGCATTCAAAAGCTTCAATAAAATGTATTTGCTCAGCAAGAAGTCTGTCCTTGGCCATTTATACTTCAATTGACTGTGAATTTCTTGGACTTATGATATGTTTACCAAATATGCAATAAAAGTAGGAAAACTGAAGTACCAAGATACATCCTAACTTGGCTAAAACAATCTTGATGAAATATGAGATAGCATAGAGGCAAGCTGAGATTTTGATCTGAGGTGAAGAATACTTTCTGTGCAGCTTGTAATATACAACCAAGGATTTCACCACAGTTGAGATTTGTGAATGTGCATCTGCATTCACTAAATGTACTAAATGTAACTAAAAGTTACATAAAGCAGTGAGATACCTTTAAGACTTTCTATGAAATCAACAAGACATTTTGAAAGACATTGATATTCTTGAGCTGTTAGTGTAGACCTGGCCCACTGATGAATATTTGATATTACAGTTTTCATGAAAGCCTGCATCTTGTTTGTGTCCTGTTGCTCTGTCATGCTAAAAGAGAAACCTGTTGTGTGAGAGATTATGTTCTATAATCTGCAGTTTGTTGAAGCCAGAACAAATTTTGTGGAGAAGGTATCTAAGTGAGGTGAAAGAGAGTAGCATGGGGAGAAAAGGAGTGTGGATATAGTGGGGGAAAGTGAAGGGTGAAGAGTGAGGAGAATGAGAGATGACCAACACAGATGCATCCAGTGTATTTCTGTTCTATGTTCACCAGCATTTGCCAGTGGAGCAGTTTATTGAGTTGTAGTTTATGCATAAAAACTGGAGGAATTCTGAACCTGTAAGCTTCAGCTAGGGTATGCTTAGAGAGAATGTGAAAGGGGGGGGTACGCCCTAGAGCTGGGCTTCTCTGTAAAATGCATCCCAAACCTGAGCCTATGGAAAACAAGTGGATCTCTGCCACTTTGATTGAGAATCTGCAGATAAAGACGCAGTACAGGGTTAGTGTCGCAAACTCCTAGTGCTTGATAAGATGCTTGCACAAGCATGGCTATTTTTTTCTTGCTTAACAAAATACTTTACCACTTATCTAAACTTTCATAGGAATAATTGTTCTTTCCACCATATGACTAATTGTAGGAAGCATATACCAAGAGATGTCGCAAATCTCTGGAAGCAGCTCCCTCAGTTACTCGGGGCAGTTTGCGGATAAGCTACTTTTACTGCAGTGTAACGAAATGTATAGAATTCCACACGTAACATTAGTGCTTATGAATGCCTCTGCACATGCTCAGTTCCTTCCTTTTTACAAGGCTAAGTAGTCCAGATTGACTCTGTGCTTGAATAGCTGCTTCACCTGATGGTATCCCCCCATACATGTCAGTTTTCTGTAACTTCCTTCCAGCTACAAGAGCGCTTACAGGCAAGAAGAACTGTACTTAGAATTTGGCGCCTGGATTTTTTTTCTTGTGACAAGTAAGATAAGTCTCTAAGGAAGAAATAATGGCTAACAGTGGAGGCACAGAGGATTTGCCGAGAATTTCTCCTTCCACTGATTCTGTGTCGTTAAATGTGTTGGGGAAGGTGCAGTGCTGCACTCACTGCTGCGGATAGGCATTGGAACCTTCTGTAATTCCGGTTTGTGTTTGTTTCAAGTGTTTCCTGTTGCCAGTCTGAAGCTTGAATTCAGACCTTAGAAGACAATTTTTTTCATGAGTTATTGAGAGTTAGAATAAATTTTAAAATTAAATTGCTTTGTATAAGGTGTCTTAAAAGTGCTTGCCTGCTTGGAGACTTCTGTGTTCTTTTTCCAGTGTAAAGGGTAATGGTTTTTCATAGTTTGCTAAGCCTCTAATTTGTCATAATGCTCTTTGCATGAACAACCTGTGAGGTTTTGGTTTTTTTTTTAGTGTTGCTCAGAATAAAGGCATTATTGATACATTTTTGCAGAAGATTTTTTTTTTTTTTTTTTAAATTTTGTAACCTTACACACCTGGATTTCTTTATGCATTTTGCTGCATTTTGTATTGTGACAAACAATTCTTTTGATCCTGTAGCTACTTTTTGCATTCACTAGGCTGGAAATTACTGTCTCCCGCAGCAGGGCAGGTGGAACAAAATGTGTGCCTGTGCTTCAGCAGCTTTAGTGCAAAGTTCAGTGGCTTAATTTAAACTGTTGGTTTGACGTTTCTGAAGAGTGTTCACTTGATCAGGTCCATTGGCTTTGCTTGGGAGGCAGTAAACTTGAACAGCAGCGTGGTAATATCTTCAGTCACCAGAGCTACTTGATGAACTGCGTGTGCCATTTTTCTGTGATATTTTTACCACGAAGTGATAAGTATCATTGAATTGTTAATTCCGATAGCAGTTCTGTGAATATCAAAATTTATTGAATGTTATATAATTTCATTTTTAGAAAAATATGGTTGTGTGGAAGATGCTATGTATAAAATATAACATCTGAGATAAGTCTTCCTGTGCTGCATCATTAAGTGGCTTGTTTTATACTGTATCTTATCCCTTCCAGTTTTTAATGTTTGCTTTTGAAAGTTCAAAATTGTACAGTATCACACAAGCAGGTACACCAACAATTAGTATAAGACCAGTAGGTAATAGCAGTAGAAAAGTCATGTATGTCTAGCTGCGTTTAAAAGTCAGTGTCAAAGCTGAAAGCTTGGAGGTAGTGCTGTATCCCTGTGGATTTGTGAACTCGTTCTGCTTTTCCGTCACACGCTTCTAGAAACACCGATGAACATGGTCTTCGAGGTATTCCAGTGACTGCATCTTTCACTCCCAAAGTGTGAGTGGACCGTCTGCCATAATTTTTGGGACTAGGGGCAGTATTCTACACTCCTGGCTCCATGGTGACTGGAAAGCAGTGTTGCCTCATACATACAGGACCTCTGTAGGCATGCAAAGAACATTTAAAGCCACATACGACCTACACTGCTTACAAATGAGCTGTCTTAAAAGAGAATCCATGTAACCATAATTTGGCATCATGGATCCCAGTTATGCTAAATGAGTATTTAGATCATCTGCTTTTCTGTTATATTTAATGCAAAGGAGGGTGATGAGCTGCGGAGTTAAGGACATTGGCGAGTGTTACAGATTTGTTGGAGAAATTGGAGTTGTACAGTGATTAAAGCAGGAGCCTGGGAGAAGAGGAGAACAACACTGTTCTGTGTTTGAGAACTGCATCCTTCCAGAGGCCCTACCGTTCCCCACAATTTCTGTGTGGCACAATTCAAGCCTTTAAAAGCTTTTTCTTTTGCCATTTGTCAATACAGTACTTTTCAGGTTTTGGGTTTCTGATTTAAGATACAATTTCAGCTTTACAGAATTGCTAAGCACTCCCAGCTGCTTCTGCATAATGTTACGTAAAAGGCCTTATACTTCCAAAGCGGAATCATGGGTGTCTCGAGTTGGACACCTCAAGCTAGTTGACACTGGATTCTTTTTCTTAAAGCAGGCTGATTCTTCTTTGAAGTCAATGTGCAATATGTCTTCCATTTGTACTGCTGGTTTGCAGCCTCCCTGTGCCAGCTCAGCCTGCTGCCTATGGTTTTCCTCCTTGTCCAGTCCCTTTGTTCTGCCCATGGCTATCTGCTCCCCAGATTTTTGCTGCAGTAATTCCTCCCAGCCAATTAATTCCTGACCTCATTTCTACATACAGATCTCAGTGTTCTGACACTTGCATTTTTTGAAGCCAACTTTGCCAGCATTGCTCCTACTCCTTTGGCTTCACCATTTTTTTCTCTATGCTTTTGAATTTGATGCTGCTTTCTTATTCTTGAGAGCTTGTCCTAGAGATATAGGTTCTGTTGGCCCAGTTCATACAAACCTGTTGGTTCAGCCAAGCTGATGTTAAATGATTACTAAAAGAAATTGTCTTCCAAATGTCTTGGGCTGGAGCAGTGAATCTACCTGTAGGCAGTGCATATGCTGTTAAGTAACCTGTGGAAACCAAGAGTACTCAATTTTTTAGCATCTTTGGAGATTTTAGTTGTGCATGAATGCCTGCCAATCTGTTTGTTGTGCCTTTTAAAAGTATTAGAGTAGAAAGTAAAGACTGCCAGTTTTTAATTTATGCAAAATATTTTTCCTGTAGCCTTTATTCTTGGCAGTAGCTGAACTGTTTTAGGTGAAACTAATTATTCTTTAAAAATGAGCCTGAGTAATGGAAAACACTCAGCATGAAATTTTTTTTGGCACACACTTTGGGAAAAAAAATGTAAGCAACTGAAAAAAGCAGTCTATTAAAAAAAATGTGTTGAGGAGCCATAGTTACAGGTCATAATGCTACTTACTGAGGGATTAGGAAGTGGTTTATAAACTATATATTTGTTTCATATGAATGTGTGCATTTGAGTATTGTTTGGTGATATCACAGCCTAGTATTTGAGAGTATTTTGATTTTTAAACCAGTGTGATAATAGTGATGGCATGCAGATGACTTGTCCATTAGAAAATGGGGGGAAATCTTACACAGTAGGGAACTGATTACAGTGTAAACAGAGACTTTTTTACTGTCTTGCCTGTTGGTGAGAATGGGAGAAATTCATCTTTGTTGAAGTGCATTTTTGCTTTGATGTGTACCAAAGCTTTTTCTCTCCCAAGGCAATTTACTTTCCCCAAAACTGTAAGGAAGTATTTGTTGAGCACTAATTCAAAATCGGTGCCAGAGAAGATGATCTTGAGTGCCATTATGCACCATAGACGAGAGAACCAGGTGATCAGGCTCAGTCAGCATGGGTTTATGAAGGGCAGGTCCTGCCTGATGAACCTGATCTCCTTCTATGACCCACCTAGTGGATGAGGGATGATGTTGTTTACCTGAACTTTCATAAGGCCTTAGACAGGGTTTCTCATTGCATTCTCATTAAAAAAAAAAAAANATTTTAATAAAAAAAAAAAAAAAAAAAAAAAAAAAAAAAAAGGCTGCTCAAGACTTAGATGGGCACACACTTTGCTGGGTGAAGCACTGGCTGGATGGCTGTGCCCGGAGAGTAGTGGTCAATGGAGCCCAGTCACAAGTGGTGTTCCTCAAGGCTCAGAGGACCAGTCCTCTTCAATTTCTTTATCAGTGACTTGGATGAGAGGATCAAGTGCACCCTCACTAAGTTTGCCTATGACATGCAATTAGCTGGGAGTGTTGATTTGCTTGAGGGTAGTGTAGTGGGTTAGGAACTTCCACCACACACAATTGAAATTTACCGGACTAGCTCAGACAGCTTGGAAGTAAGATGAAGCTGTATTGACAATTATATACAAATAAGAAATAATAGGGAAATCCACACTCTCTTCCAGACAAAGGAAACTGTCCAAAAGGGCTTAAAGTTAACCCCTTTCTCCCTCTACTTTCCCAGGTAAATGAAACAAGCTTGTTTTCTGTTAGCCAAGATTAGTAGAAAAGAGAGTGGAGTAAAGAGGAAGTGAATAGGTCCAGCATCACAGACCAGAGTGGGACAAATTGTTTACATTTTGGCTTTTTATCCCTCACAGCAAACCAGTGAATGATACAGACTTTGTAAATATTTTCTTTTTACAACCAATGATCTAATTTTTTCCATTAAATTGCTCCAACTAGCCTCAAAGCAGCACAGGTAGGGAGGCTCTACAGAGGGACCCAGATAGGTTGAACCTATGGGCTGAAGTCAGAAGTATGAGCTTCAAGAAGGCTAAGTGCTGGGTCCTGCACCTGGGCCACATCAACCCCATGCAACACTACCAGCTCGGAGAATAATGGCAGGAGAGCTGTGTGGCAGAAAAGGACCTGAGGGTACTGATTGACAAACAGATGGATACAAGCCAGCAGTGTGCCCAAGTGGCCAAGACAGTTGATGGCATGCTGACCTGTGTTAGAAATAGTGTGGTCAGCAGGACCAGGGAGATGATTGTCCCTCTGTACTTAGTGTTGGTGAGGCTGCACCTCAAGTACTGTGTTCAGTTTGGGGCACTGCAGTACAGGAGGGGTACAGGAGGCACTGGAGCAGGACTACTAAGCTGGTGAAGGGCCTGGAAAACAAGTCCTGGGAGCAGTGGCTGAGCAAACTGTGGCTGTTGAGTCTACAAAAAGGTAAGGCTGGGGTAAGGCCTTATTGCTCTCAACAACTACCTGAAAGGAGGTTGTAGAGAGGTATGCACTGGTCTCTTCTCGCAAGTAACTAATTATAAAATGAGAAGGAATGGGCACAAGCTGCGCCAGGGGAGGCTTAGACTCAAGACATTGGGAAAAAATTTTCCATGGAAAGGGTTGTCAGGCGCTGGAATGCACTGCCCAGGCAGGTGTTTGGATCGCCATCTCTGGATGTGTTTAAAAGCCATTTAGATGTGGTGCTTGGTGATATGGTGTAGTCACAGACTTAGTGGGGTGGGCAAAATGACTGGACTTAATGATCTCGGAGGTGCTTTCTGGTCTGGATGATTCTATGCATGCTGCGTTACCTAGTTTTTTGGGCTTTTTCATCAAGTGATAGATAACTTCCTCTTGCCAACTTCATAAGACTACATATGCTCTGATTTAATATTTTCTAGAATATGTTTCTTTTGGCAAGAAGAGATTTCCCAAGAATAGTTTGGATTTTTTTCTTGTTAGTTTGACCCAATCTGTGTTTTAATAAAATTACCCATTCCAAGAAGTATCAATAAGAACTGTATTTTTGCTGTAAGTACTACTGGCTATGGCATCAGTGCCTGAGACACAGATTTCCACCACAGACTATAGGTTTACTGTAATGTTGAGCAAGAGATGGATTTGGACATGCCTTGTTAATTCTACATCAGATTCTCACATAGCTTTCTATCTTTGTGGTATTTGCGTCATGGTGTCTGAAATGTTCTGTACTTAATGTATTAATGCTGGGTTACAGTTCTATGTTCCCAAGAGGCTTTCCATCTGAAGGCAAACAATCTGTTATGACCAGAGGGCTATATACTCTGTAAAAATAAAACACATAAAAATATAGTCAATCCAGAAAACTGTGAAAGCTTCTATAGTGCATGAATCTTCAGTGCGAGTTTTGGATCTGTGTGCTCTACTCAGTATTGAGAATGGTGAGATTAAATGGCTACTACATTGAATGAACATGCCTACATAACATATTTAGCAGAACTGTTGTATAGCATAAGTAGCCATTACAGCTGAGTGGTAAGTGCCCAGGTGCTATCAGAAACTGGGAACTTCAGCACCCTGCAGGTTTGGATGTGAGTTGAGTAATTGTATTAAAATCTCTTAGCTAAAGCAAGCATGGTGCTAAAAATGGACTGGTGAGATATAAATTAGAAGTCACAGACTTGTCTCGTCGTTTGGGTACTGTGTTGCTTTTCAATAGGTGCATAAAGCCTGTTACTTCTCAGTAGGATAATCTTGCCCTGGAAGCATTGATGCTGGTGGAGCGAAGACTTCTGCTCTGCTGAGTAGAAGCAGTTCAGCAATTAGTTTAGGTGCTAAGCACAGGGAGCTTTGAGAACAGCTCTAATAATATGGTTCTCCACTCCTAGCAGAAAGCAGATACATAGGGAGAGAGTTAGTGGGGAGGAAATTATAAGGATCACTGTTTTTTAAAGTGGGATTCCCATTTTCATAGAATCATAGAATGGTTTAGGTTGGAAGAGACCTCAAAGATCATCCAGTTCCAACCCCCCACCATAGGCAGGGACACCTCCTACTAGATCAGGTTGCTCATGACCTTATCCAGCCTGGCCTTGGACACATCCAGGGAGGGAGCAGACACAACCTCCCTGGGCAACCTGTTCCAGTGCCTCACCACCCTCATTGTGAAGAATTTCTTCCTAACATCCCGTTCAAATCTCCCTTCTGCCAATTTGAACCCATCCCCCCTCATCCTGTCATTACAAGACCTTGTGAATAGTCCCTTCCCAGCCTTTCTGTAGGCCCCCTTCAGATACTGGAAGGTTACTATAAGGTCTCCTCGAAGCCTTCTCTTCTCCAGGCTGAAAAGCCCCAACTCTCAGTCTGTCCTCATAGGAGAGATGCTCCAGCCCTCTGATCATCTTCCTGGCCCTCCTCTGGACTCTCTCCAGCAGTTCCATGTCCTTCCTGTGCTGGAGGATCTGCTCCATGATCTTCCCAGGCACAGAGGTGAGGCTGACTGGTCTGTTTTTCCCTTCTTGAAGATAGGTGTTATATTTACCCTTTTTCAGGAAGAGCAGTGAAAACTTTTAGTGTTCTATCATGTAAATGCCATGTCTTTCATGGATGTTTCAGGGCCTGAAGACCTGGCACAGCAGTAGAAAATATTAATGTGGTTTTCTTATACTGCCTTCTTGTCCTATTTCCCTTTTGTTACTCTGAGGGGACAAAACCAAGAAAATAACAAACCTGTTTTTCCCTTACCTCAGAGTTAACTTGGGGTACTGTAGCTCAGAAAATAACATGTTGATTCTTATTCTTGGAACAGGAGAGTGCTGTTTAATACTGTCTTGTTGTAGCAGTCTGGGTTGCTTTGAACATTTGTTTAGCATTGAAGTGTTAAAATCTCTAGAGTATTATCTGCTGCTGTGTGAAGAATGAGGGCAAACAACATAGTTCTTTCCTCTGATGTGTATATGAACAGGAAAGTTCACTTCAGGAGTTATATTTGGAACCTGTCTTGCCTTCCACACTGCATCTTGACAGGTAGGGACTGCAGAGAAGTGCAGTGGTGCAGTAGTTCCTCTGCAAGCGTGTTCCTGAGGGCAGATACTTGTTTTGCTGGGAATGCACCTTTCCTCCCCCTTCCATTTCCTACTTCTGCTCTGAAAAAATTGCACTTGTGAGAGGCACCAGGTAAGCTTTACACATGAGTTTCATACAAGGGGAAGGAAATTTTTTTTGGACAGATTTTTCTAGGATAAGCCATGTTTGTCATGTCTCGAATAAAATAAGATTGCAGGTAATTCTCTCTTGAGCAGAGTAGGTCATGAGGCTTAACTTTTACATGCAGCAGTTAAAAAAAATGTGTCAGGGAATGTATGTGGTGGTAAGTATTATCAGCCTTGGGCATTTGGACATCACAAGAAACCTTCAGAATCATGAAGGTTGTTGAAATTATCCTTGCCATAAGCTTCCCGTTTGTCCCAATCTTCATGATAGATGTGCAATAATGCTGAGTAAAATAGCATGCTGTGTGGTCACTTCATATTCTGCTCTTCCTGAAAATCCTCATGTCTTTAAATAATTTTGGTTTTTTGCCTCTGAACGGTGCTGAAGGGTGAATTTGCATCCTGGTGCTCTTTATGAGTCAGCTTATAAGGGATGGTTGCATTCTGATACTGATTCAGTGAAAGTTTTTTCATTTCTATACGTGCTTCAGGATCTGAGACTTTAACAAAAAGGCTGAGTATTGTGAGTATTGGGTAAAATAGTTAGAACAGCAATTTCAAGGGAATAATTGTTGAAGATTTTACAAAATCTGTCTTTCTGCGTTTCTCCGAAGCCCTTCACAGTGGTTATGAGGACGATCAAACCCCCACTTTTATATGGGCTTCTAAATATGTCTGGATTGGTGAAGTGGTATATGGTTCGCTGCTTTAGGGATTTATAGTGCAAAGTTATGCAAAGGATGTCAGATTGATGCTGACATCAGTATCTATATGTTTTGTATCTACCTGGAATTTTTAGACAGTGAAGAATTTTTAGAAAGTGTCATGCAAACAAGTCCATTTTCTGATATTTCTGCAGCAAAGCAGTATCAGGAACTACTGAGTCTGAAATAGAGATCTTGAGCCAAGAGTGTCATGAGAAGCACTTAATTTCAGGCTGCTCCTGAAAGTCTGGAATTAAGTCTGTATTGTGACCCTCTCTATCCTGATGGTGTTCTGAGAGTATAATACCCTGGTAAATCCCACCTAGAATCTCCTGCTGAGATTTATAAATTACAGCTTGGGAAGAGCTGATCTGATTTAAACGGTGTGGTCTAAGGCTGAAGGAGGCTAGAAGTGGTAAAAATTCATCTTTAAAAAAATATATATTATTTAGTAGCTCAGTTGGGCAGCCCATCAAGACATGTTTCTGGGGAGACATATGTACGGCTCTGGAAGGAGGACAACTTCAGTTCATGTACAAGGTGTCAAGAGTTTGAGAATAAAAAAGGAAATGTGTTAGTTTCATAAGGAGGCATAGAGTTTTGGTTTTTGTTTTTTTTTTTGTTGCCTCTTATTGTTGCTGTTATGATCACAGAATTAGATTAGAATTGAGACCATTTGAAACAGTGAAGCTATGAAGGTGACAAGAACTGTGCCTGAATAGAAAAGGTACATGCAGACCACAAGCTGAGAGGAATGGGCTGTCTGTGAAAGTTTGCCAGAATTAGAAGCTCTGTGTATGAGTTCTAGACAACCAGACTTGACGTTAATCTGTGGAGAAGATAGGGAAAGTATAATTTACCTGCCATTATTTTTCTGATGTATTAAGTGGAAAGGAGATAATGAAAGATTCTCCAGAATTATTACTGAAGACCATGAGAGCACAGCTTTGAGAAGTTCAAGTATGAGGGGAGAGGAAGTGGAACTATGAACACTTGAGGGAACTTTAGTACTACTGTATTAACAAAAATAGCAGTCAAAAGGTGTAAACACCCACAAGTCTAAAAACTGGAAGATTCACATTTCTCAGAAAGAAAATGAAAGGAGAAGTAGCCCTCCACACAAGAAAATTTCAAAATACTGAACTAATGCTTAAAATAAATACTTTCAAAGCACTGTGTGAGTTAGAAAGTCCAGTGCAGAGGCTGTGTAGATTTTTTGATTCATAATAATTTGCTGTACTTTCAGAATATGTCTCCTAAAGTATAATAGGAAAAAAAAAAACCTTCTGAAAGTAAAACAAGGGACTCCCACATTGACTACTACAGATGCCTTTAAAAAAAAAAAAGTTAGCACAAGAGATACATGTGGTTGCATTATTTAACTTTTCATGGTTATCCTAAAATACTCTGTCTCAGGTGGTTTGCTTTTAGTGAGGATGATTACTAATACAAAAACTTTAATGATTACCCTGTGGGTAGAAAGAAATGCACAAATGTCGTTAATTTCCAGAGAACAAGAAAGATGACTTAAAACCAGGGTTGCTCAACTGACTGTCTTCAACACCAAGGAAATGGCCTCTCATCCTGTCCTTAGTAATCTGCAATCATGATCTCATCTTTTCTGTTCCCATCAGAGCCAAGATACATACCAGTTTTCTCTCTTACTCCCAACTGGGTGCTTCTCTGGAGACTTTCGAAATCCACCTGGATGCATTCCTGTGTGTACTCCCCTAGGTGATCCTGCCTTGGTAGAGAGGTTGGACTTGATCTCTGGAGGTCCCTTCCAACCTCTAAAGTTCTGTGATTAATTAGTATATTTTAAAGGTAAGATTATTGCATGCTGAATCTGGAATTTGGGTGTGTTGCTGAAATGTTGGCTTGTGATCCTTGCTGTCAGGTAGTGGAGTACCACGGCATATTTTATATAAATGCATTTCTGTTTCCACTGAAACAGAATTAAGAGGGTTACACCTTACGCTTTAGAAACAGCTCTGCCCTCCAGAATATGAGCATGAGAGCTGGTTGTGGTCAGAGGAACAACATCTGCCTCTGAAGAGGTGCTTCCCATCCTTCCTACAATGTAAAGCCTTCCCCAGCTGTCAAATGGCAGCCAGTCCCCTTCCTTACACCTAATCACCTGCCTCCCTACTTGCTTTTGAACAGCTGCTGCGTACCCTTTCAAGGTGGATGGATGTGTTTTGAGGAAGAGTTTTGTTAGTTGTGTTTAAATGCGTTGTGCAGACGGGTAACTGAAGGGAAAAGATTTTTTGTTTGTTTGTTTTTTAATGGGAACACTCTGTAATAGCCTAGCATTTGTTTAAGATTATTGTTTGAAAACAGGAATGAGATGATGTAATCATGCAGGCTCAGGTGAGACCTTACTGCTCTCTACAACTACCTGAAAGGAGGTTGTAGCCAGGTGGTGGTTGGTCTCTTCTCCCAGGTATCCAGTGACAGAACAAGAGGACAGTCTCAAACTGTACCAGGGAAGGTTTAGGCTGAATGTTAGGAAGAAGTTCTTCACAGAAAGAGTGATTGGCCATTGGAATGGGCTGCCCAGAGAGGTGGTGGAGTCACTGTCCCTGAAGTGTTCAGAAGAAGACTGGATGAGGGACTTAGTGCCGTGGTTTAGTTAATTAGAAGGTGACAGGTTAGAGACTACGGTCTCAAAGGTCTTTTCCAATGTGGTTAATCCTCTGTATGTGGTATATTTGTGCTTTCCTGTTTTGGAACGTGTGGTTGGAAGCAGTCTGGGTGTAGGCCTGTTTTTCTCTTGAATGACATGTTTCACAGATCTGAGACGAGGTGCTGTAAGTGAGGTAGTGAAAAGGTAGCTCAAGGTTGAAAAGGAAAAATAAAGCTGTATGTTTCCTTTTTATAGCTGGGTACTTTTGTTGACTTTTGTATGTTTTTGGGCATTAATTTGATTATTCTTAAATAACATCTAGTGGAGATTTTTGTGAGAAAAAGGGGCTGCATCTGTGTGTCTGTGTAGCATGTGCCCATATTTACCAAAATACTGGAATGGTTCATAACCCTTCTGTTCTTGTGGCAGCCCAGCTAAAGCCATTTTTCATGTTGCCTTTCAGACATGTGTCCTGCTGTTGTCCCTCTGATTTTGCATTAAGAAACTGCCATATGCTGTTCAGACCTGATATTCTGGCTCAGTGCTCATAGCCAGATGCTCAAAAAAGCCCTTTCCAAGAGGTCCTCTTCTGTCACATGCACATGTGAAAGTGAAACTGGAAATGGTACTGATGCATACGTATGTCATTTTGTTTATTGGATACTTAATTGCTCTGCAATGTTCAGTATTTTGTGTGAGCAGAGGTTGAAATGAAGGCACAATTTAGACCCACAAGGAAAGTGTCCCGAGCAGCGATGGCCAGTGTGGAAATCCTTGAAATGATACACATGTTGAACGGAGTTTGTAAGAGGTGTAGTAAGGGAGTTGTCTTCTCTCTGCTGGAGAACAGGAGGGGTATGAAGCTGGCATGGGAGATATAAGGTGTTCCCATGAAGTTGCGTTTTACTGGAAAATGGGGTGGGGGAAGGATGACAATGGCAGGAGCATGCAACCCGTTGGAAATGTGATGCTGTCATTTTCACTGTCAGGCTGACTGGCCTACTTTTCCTCTGAAAAGGATTTGCTAGCAACTGTGTGAAAACCCTCCAAAGGCAGGCATATACCCACACAGGAGCTGTAGTCCCTTCCTGTCAGAGCTGGAGCTTCTCTCTTCCATCTGCTTGAATCCGAAATCTGGCAGCAGGTCAGCCTTCAGGCTTTAACTGGATTTCCATATTCAGAGGACTAGGTGTTTGCATTTTGATGGAAATGGAGACAAGATCTCTAGTAAAGAGTCACAGAAAATCTGCTGCTATCAGCGCCTTGCTTTGCTGATACTACAGCTTTTAATGTGGCACTCTTAATTAACTTTATATCCTGCTTTCCTTTCTTGGTGTCAGAAGAATGCTTGAAGGAGTGTGACTTGCTTCCTGTCATTGGAGCACTGATTTCAAAGAAGTCAGGAGGAAAGAGGAAGTGGATGTGGGGAAAATTGTTGTAGTTTGATAAGCCACTTAAGTAGTTACTGGCTTAAGGTGTGATGTGTTGAAATCATATATCTGTATTTTTAATATGTCTTAGGTTTTAATTTTTCAATATGCTAAGAAAAAACAGTTTTTAGAAGTATGCAAACTCAAGACAGCATTACAGTGAGTGCCTGTTTTTAATCCTGGAGTTTTAGCCTGTTTTTAATGTGGCATTTGCTTAGTCATATTCCTTTGAATCTTTTTGTTTTCTCCCCAGACTATTTCACCCACAGGTCCAATGACTGCCTGAATATATGTTCTTCAAATGTGTCAGCATGAAATTTTGCAGATGGCCACCAGTCTTAATACATGTGAAGCTGTGATCACAGTTTTCTAAACACTGCCAGAGATGCTGAATTGTGTTTGTAGTATTGCCAAATCTCTTTAATCAGTCTTGACTGAAAAATGATGGTTTCAATCCCAGATTAGTAATGGTGCTTCTGTGAGTCAATAGTAGTGTTTGTCTTAGCTACAGCCATTTTTAGGTTCTTGGGCATGTATAAGAACAAACTTCTCATGTAATTTCCTCCACATAGCACTTTGTAGCTGTGATCTAGAATGCCATGTTTTATGCTGAAAACAATTAGTAACTCAGTACAGGTGTGGTTTATCTGTTGTTGCATCATCTGTTTGAGTTGTGGAACCAGAGCTGAGTGGAGAGATGTGACTTAACCCAACTTCCTGGTGAGGTGATAATTGCACAACTGTAGAGTCCCACTGACAGCAGCTGAACAAGGCAACCTGTGTGGCAGGGAGGGAAGCAATGGGCTTGAATTGTGTGTGCGCATACGATTTAGTCGTAGAAGTCAGTATTTGGGAATTTCACCTTCCCCATCTGTTCTTTGCTGAGAATAGGAGGGGAAGGGCAAGGGCTGCTCCTGTATTGAGGCAGTGCAGGATACTTCTTGCTTCAGGTGGAGAGGAACTCCCTGCCACTCACAGCACGAACAGGTGCCAGGGCAGTGTTAGAACATAGCCAGAGTGCACAGAAGAAATCTTTGATACTAAACCAAAATAAAGTTGCTCATCTGCAAGGACTTTCAAACTTGCAGTGTTATCTATAATGAGTATCTTGGGGATGTTATTGTTTTTATGCTATTAACTGTGTTAAGAGAATTGTCCATTGCAAAGGCTTTTTGAGTTTTTGTGGTTTTGTTCGTTATTGGTTTTGGTGTAGTTGTTAATGGCTTGAATTGCTAGAAGATTGTGTTTTGACAGCTCAGAGGAATTAAGTCTTAGCCAGATAGTCTACAAACTTTGAGCAACAACAGCATATTTTGCTTTTCACTGTATGCCATGAACTGGAAGGCCTGTTTCTGATGAAAAAGATGGCTACAAAGAATAAAAAATCCTCTGTTTAGGTCATCTTGGTTCCATACAAATATTTTTAAAATATTATTTTCAAGGTTCTGTCCAGAAATATTTCTTAAATATATGAGCTTAACTGAGCAAAATGATTAAACTTTTTCCTTTATTCAGACTAAGAGCTTTGTTTTAAGAACATGAAGCACTTGTCTTCTATTTTTTATTGAATGCTTATGCTTGTAAAGCAGTCTGTTTGTGCTCACCAAACTAGAAATAGGAGAGTGAGATGTGCAGTATTTAATCCTATTTGGAACATTTGCATGAAAAAAAATCTGGACTTCCCTCCCACCCCCCTTTTTCTTCTTTTTCTAGACATATACTCAGGTTTTAAGAGAATATAATAGGCTTTGCTTTTAGCAGCAATGATGAATCACTTATTTTTCACATTGTATTTTGTCTGGAAAGCTTTGAATAGTAATTGCAATTTTTTTAATATGCAGACAAACGTTTTCTAGGATTTTTGTTTCATTCTTCTGATATGTAGCAGTGTTAGAAGCATAATTTTACATTTGTATGCCAGGAGTTTCAAGATCAGCGTCAATGAAAGATCAGTATTCCACTGAATCAAAGTTTCAGTGAAACTTGTGATATTGTATACTTCCCAAATTGTTTAGCGATTGCATGCTCCAGATTTTGGAGAAAAATGTTTTCTTAGCTAAACCTTTTGAAATCTAACTGGTGACACGTAGGTATTAGCAGTTCCATTTTTCTAACATACCTCCACCAAAGGAAAGTTCAATACTGTTTTGCCTGTGTTAGTAGTAAAAATAATCTGTTCAGTAAAAGTTCTGTGAAATCAGTAATTAAGTAAAAGTATAATGTCTTGGACAATAGAAATACTTGGAGATGCAAATAATGGAAATAATCTTTCTCTCTAGGACTTTCTTCACAAAACACTTGTAGGGAGCTTTGTAATTTTTATTTTCGCTGCTCAGATTTATAATTGCAAAATAAGCCAATAGTAAATATAGAAGAGTGCTTATTTCTTTTTTTGTGAAGAAAACAGTTGTCTGGAGATATATTTGAAGAAATTTCCTGCATCTTTGCTTTTCAGATTGAGGTTTCATATTTTCTTTGGCTTTATTGTTAGTGAAAAAATATTCCAAAAAAATTGTGTTTGTGGAGTTGCTTATATACAAATACATATTTTTGTGATATATGTTTGACTTTGTGTCATTTTTTTGATGAAGAAAAGGCATTTCAGGGCAAGCATTTGGCAGCAGGATCTGTGAGCTCCTTCTCAGTTACTCTACATCAAATAGAATGGAAAATCTATTCTTGCGACTAATTAATACATATAAATGTCTATTGCGTACAGTGATGGTAAACACATATCTTGTACTCTGGCTTTGAGATGGTTCTGTTTTATTTTGGTGTACTGTAAAACTCTGGATTTTGTTTCAGACACTAAATTTGTTCAGATCATTCTCTTTCCCCCCTGCCCTCCCCAGGCAATTCTAAATGTAATTAAATGTATTGTGCGATTTTTTTTTTTTTCTTTCTTTCTTTCAACCTTCCTTCCTTTTTAAGTAAAGGAAACAAATCCCACACAACTCATTTAATATTTTTGGATTTCTATGTCTATTTATGGTTGCTTGCTTCATGGGGGAAAAAATGTGACATAGCACATAGAAGGGTGGCCTAAAAGGCTGTATGTGGCTGTTGAGACTTCCAGTCCTTATAGAATATCCCATGAAAAGCTGTAAGCACAAGCATCGTAGTAGTTGTTTTGTTACTAATGAAGCATGCATGTTCAGGGTTAAACTGTTCTTACAGATGACATACTGAAACAATGAAGAAAGAGACTTCAATTTGGGATGTCCTTGATCGCTGAAACATCCTAGACAAGTATGTAAGAAGTACTGCTAAATAAGGTAGTCAGCTTTTGGCCTGAAAATTGTGTCCTAGACTAAAGTAGCCTCATTATAACATTAAAACCCACATATCCTAGCTGGAAGAGCCCTGCCCAAAATAAACCCTCATGCTGTAGGCAGGAGTAGTGTATTTAAGAGAAGCTATTCCTTTAATGGGAAGTGAACAAGAGTTAAAATAATGGATAATTAGTAGGTGTTGACATGAGGCATATCTAATACACTTTACTGTATAAATATCTGCCAGAAATTTTGGCTGATATGCTGGGTTTTTAAGAACACCTATAGCACCCAAGGTTGTGCAACTTTATTATAAAGTAATGCCTGCTTGTTAATACTAAACCCAACATTAAGGAGTTTATTCCTGATTTTAGTGAAATCTTTAAGTTTTGGGGTGGTTTTGTGGTTTATTTCAGCACAAGTCACTAACTCTGTTAGAATCTGCAGGCTTTCCTCTCTTTTACTGCATCTGTTTTTGTCCAAAGTGGTAGCCCCTGGTAGCAGAGGTGGACAGAGCCCTGCAGCGCAACAGAAGATTTGTTTGCCTCATCTAGAAAGTGCTGTAGTACTGAGCTGAGTGTTCAGCATTTCCCTTAATTCTAGTTCTCAACATATGCATCAAAAGCGTTTGAACTTGTCTTGTGTGTGACCTGTGAGTTTCTTAGATTGTTATGCTGAGTGCTTTTGAAGTTAGCTGCCTCTTGGGACAGTTGAATGAGACTGAAGACCTGAATTTGGTAGTTATGCTTCAAACATAAGTTTGGTTTTACAGAAGAATATGAAGTGTATGGTGGTCACAGACAATTACATTGTGATCAATAATGATCTTGCTTTGAAAAAAAATTGTGTTCTTATGCAATATCCTCATGCAATGTGCTTTCTCTGGCTTTAAGACGGTTTTCTTAAGACATAGGAAATTAAAATAAGTGCTTTCTTATCACTGAAGGGAAGCAAAGCATAAAAAAGGAGACTTGTGATAGTAGATTATTATGATAATTTATTTACTGGACAGAATTGTTGCTACCACTGAAATTGGCTTTTCATTTCAGTAAAACAAAACCCAATTGGTAGTAGTCTCTTGTACAGTGTGTTATTCAGGAGCTTTCCAAAAACAATGAAAAGGCCAGTCAAAATATGGGATTCTTTTTTTTTTTTTTTCCTGACCTCTTGGCAACTTTCCTTTTTGAACTTCACCTAATAATGACAGATGTGCTTAAGATAAAATTTTTGAGAAACTGCATTTAGTATGTTTTGGCAAGTAGGCACAGCAAGCTAGAAACTTGGATAGGAGGAAGAGATAAAACATTTTCCAATATTTTTATTTTCTCCCCCCCTTTTGTAAAAAGATTTGCAATTTCTGTTTTCTTGTAGGAGCATAAATAGGTCACAGTGCTTGAATAGAGATGATGGTGATAAACACATGGAGAATGAAGACGGTACAATACCCATCCTCAACTATGCTTATGCCAAGTCTCCAGCTCAGGGAGTCTTTGTTTTTTGGATCTTCTTGCTGTTAGTAAAACCTCATAAAGCCAGACATTAAATTGGTCGGAACAGACCTTTCGCAACCTGATTATTTTCATCTCTTTATGATACGATTTGTTTCTTCCTCTGACATCAGTGATGTTGGATCAAACCTTTGGTTCTGTGAAACTCCTAGAGACTGGAAATGAGAAAACCATCTGTATATTTTTATATGAGAATACGTAAGTAATGCAGGAAGAAAGGAGTACTGTCATTGAAAACAGCCTCACAATTTTGTCTTTGTAGCAATTGTTACATTTGTTACAAGTTCATTAACTGACTTCTTACTGTGGTTTGTACTGCTTCTGGTTACAGGCAATTAAACCTGAAAATCTCATGATCAACACTCACTGTAGTTTTGGGTGGAGGCAGATGGCGTCTGTTGTAGAGGAGAAGGCCACCTTTTTGCACTGAGTCACCGTTATGTAGCCTTACATTTCTGCCTTTTAAAACATGCAATCTGGGAAAAAAAAATGCAGTGAAAGTCTGACCCTTGGAGTGTGCATGTCAACTTCTACAGCTATTACTGTTGAAAAGTGGTAGTACTTGTTCATACCCATTTTTATGTTTGGTTTAAGTACACAGTTTTGTTGCAGGATTTGCATTTTATTATGCAGTAACTGTTCCTGTAAAAGGTAGAACTTCTATGTGGAGAGAGGAAATAATTTGTAATTAATCATAAACAGAGGATATGTCATTCACAATTATAAAAAAGAAGAGAAGTTTATATCATAGTGTGCATAAATATATGTCAGTTTCTTCAGTGTGCACAAATGAAAAAAAAATCTTGTGGACTATTGAAAGTAATTCTTAATTAAGCTGTTGTTCCTTCTAGAATGTAAACCCCAAGGTGTTTGAAATAAGACAAGCAACCATGTAGAGAGATAAGAAGCAGTGTACAGAAAACTGCAATACTTCTAGAACCCGTAACTTTTGTTTTAGATGAAAAAAGTATTTTATTTTAAACAAAATAGCATCAAGTTCTGATTTGTCAAAGTCTGAAAGGTTTTAGCTCTTGAAGATTAGAATTGGGATAGCTGCATGTTGTGTCTTTAGGGAATGGAAAAGCCTGGTTTTAGTTTCGGTGTCTGTATTTGCATACATTTGGAACTGAGAAATTATTAATTGGAAGTAAAAATACAAGGCTGTTAGTTAAATGTAGTTTAAGCCAGATTGAGAGGTTTTTAGGCAGCTTTTGGAAACAAGCTGGCAAATGATGTGCTTGTTTGCGTCTGTATTACTATATTTATAAAAGCTCTAAATGCACTCAGTTATCTGCACCCTCCTTACAGTGTTAGCAATTGGACATCTAAGGAAGACATTGAATATCACACAGATTATAGTTCTGGCTGAATGAGGTCTTGAGTGACCTGATCTAGTGGGAGGTGTCCCTGCCTATGGGGGGGGTTGGAACTGGATGATCTTTAAGGTCTCTTCCAACCTAAAGCATTCTGTGATTCTATATTCTATATAGAGACGCATCTCCTTTAAAACTTAAGACCCTACCTTAGCCTTGGGGTAACACAATGGCATAGGGTATATCTTGCCAATGTCACGCTCCTTACAGTAGTTTCATCCTGAGGTGTTTTTCTAGCTTAATTTTCTTTGCAAACACAGCTTTCCTTGGATTGATCTTCAGTGTCCCAAGTGCAGCATTAAGCCAGATGTGGAATAATACAGACTTGTGCAGTAAGATGGGCAGGTCTGTACTTCTGTACTGTCATCTTAATGCATTCATCATATTTGCTGAAATTAATCTAAAGGGACTCAAGTTTGTAGTCTGTGTAGCTTCATGTTCAAAGTGACATTTCTTCAATAAATTAAAGGTTTTCTTTGCAAAATTGAGTTACTTCTTTGGCACGAATTTCACATTATGTAAAAGAATGCCAGGAGAAAAACATTCCTGCTTTTACTTTTAAAAATGACACCTGCCTATAGGCATATTTTCGAGTAGGTAATTAGCTTTGAAGGATTTTGTGGCAGCTCTGTTTTAATCACTTGACAAGTGATGAAGCAGATAGACTTGGCAAATAAAATTATGAACAAACTAGCTGATCCATTTTGGTTTTTTTGCCTGCAAATAAAGGTATTTGCTTGATTGTAATGCATGTGTGCATAAATGGGATGTGACTTCAATCAGTCCTAAGTATACAAGTTTTATCCTTCTTTAGCACCCATATGTCAGTCTGTATGCTGTAAAAATTACATCCTAGTATCAGGATAAAGAATTTCTCAGAGGCTGTATACTCTTTGGATGTTTAACTGTATAATTCTGTCTAAAATAAGACATAATAGTGTAATTATTTATCTGAAAGTTGGTTTTGTAATTCCCCCCCTTTTCTTTTTCTTTCTTATTAAGGTTGTTGCTCTCAAGCTTAAGATGAGATCTTGAGGGGAGAGAAAAAGCAGTAAGTCATTTCCTGAATTGTTTCACTTTTGTGCTTGCAGATGATAATAGGAACATCCTGGGACTTGATAGCACTTTGGAGATTAGCCTTAGACATATGCTGCTCCAAATTTGAATGCTATGGATGCTGTCCAGTGGTGTATCTCTTGCTGGAATTAACTTTAGGCTGTTTGGGAAAAACTACAGGTTGTCTGCTGTGGTATGCATATTGGAGTAGGTTGAGTGTTGTGTGCACTAAAGGCAGTTTTTTATTCTAACTGATGCTTTATTCTCCACAGTGCTGGATCTAAACTGGATTTGTTGTGTACTTCAGCTGTTACTACCTTTAGTTTTGAGAAATTAGGCTGAGAATGGAGTACCATAATACTACTCTCTGTCTATGCATCTTTTCCCCCCACCCCCTTCCTTCACTGCTTTTTGTACTGTGAAAAAACTGATGAGCTAGAGATTTCTGAGGAAAAAGAGCCCTGAAACTGCTGAGATGTAAGGATGCAGTCCTGTTAGTTATCTCTGTCTCCAGTATTTACCCATCTTCTCAAGAAAGCCTGTACTCCTCCTTATAGTACAAAAAACTGTGAGTGGAGTTAGAGAGGACAATAAAAGGCAACTGTTCAGACAACTGTGTTCCAAATTTCAGGGTGTTGATAACAGAGTATCACAGGAGACTTAAACTTTACAGTACTGTTTTATCTTTTTCTGTGGATATATGATTTCTGCAGTATTAGAGGCCAAACCTGTGATGATACCTTTCCAGGCCTGCAGCCTGCACAGGCTCTGCACAGCAGTTCTGGAGCTAGCAATGTTTTCTTCTTGCCAGCTTTACTATCAATGCTACACAATTCTGAAAGCCAGTGGTAGTGACATTTGGAGAAAGCTTGTAGTGACTATAAAAGCATATTTCTGCCATGAGCCAAAAGCCCAGAAGATTCAGGGATGGGTTGCCCGAAACAGCATCCAGGCTGAATGTGTTGTGTGTTTTGTGTAACTGAGCTACAGCATGCTTAGGGATGGTGGAGGATTTGCATATCTTTGTATTGCAGCTTCAGTACCCAAACCTTTAAGCATTGCTTAATGGCGAGCCAGAAGTTTCTGATTCATCATCAATGAAGTGGTTGGAAACATGCATGGTCTTGTTTTCCCCTTATTCATTATTATTGCCTTTATTGCACTTAAAAGACTAAGCAAACCTTAAATACTTCCCATTAAGCAGCGCTCGCTTTGATGGAAGAGTTTTTTGCGTGGCGGTAAATGCTTAGTCTACTGAACAAGGGAAGGCTTGATTCAGGGAATGCCTTTTGAAACCCCTGGTAAGAGTTTGTGGTTTAGTGTCTCACTTGAGTTCCTGCTGGTTTGATTCCGTTTCAGGGAGTGATAGGTCCACATCAAAAAATATAATTAATGAAGATGTGATTAGGACCTTTTTCCAGACTGAAACCTGCAGAGATCTGTACAGTTTTTCAGACACTTTTGGAAGAGGCCTTACTTCTGTGAATGAGCTCAGTTAAATACAACAAATTCTTAACAGCCTCAGATCTGCTGCCTAAATCCAAAGCAAAGGAAATAGCTGAAAAAAAGTTGGTCTGTTGTTGTGTTTTGGTTTGGTTTTTTAATTTGTTGGTTGGGGTTTTTGTTTGTTTTACAGAGACCTGCCAAACATTGTTTTCCTTGCAAAATAATACTTTTATGAAACTTTCCTGATGATCTCTTTCCCAGCTCCTTTTGTCTTCTCTTTGCTTTACTGTCACAGCTTTCCCAGAAAACTTGCTTTCCGGTGTTTGCTTCTGAGCAGCCTGTCAGTGAGGCAGCTTGCTCATACAGATTACAAATGTGTGCCTGTGTCTCTGCCCTGAATTACTCTGCTCCTGAATTCACCCCCTCATATCTTTTTCCATGATACAGTTACCTGTGCTGTTTGACTTGCCCTGACACTCTTTCCCCTAAGATGACCTGCCATGCGGCTTAGCTGTCACATATCCATTTCCTGTTCTCTCAAACAGTATGCTCCATTAGCAAGCCACCACAGTACCATTAACTTATCTCTCTTCTTTCAAGACCATACACAAGGAACTGCTTTCATGCTGATATATTAACATCATATCCTGTCATGGTAACATCGATCCTTGCTTTGCCTAGAGTCCTGATTCCCCAGCTCTGACATTTCCTCTCTGTCATCTTCTAAAAACATCTCATACCTCACAGTAAAATTCTTCCCATCTAACTTCTATTCTGAGCTCTGCTTTTACTGGATAGTCTCACTATTTAATTTTAGCACTTAAACTGCTGCAGCATTTCTGTAGATCTTCTGCAGACATGTTGGTAGGCCTGACTGGGGAATATTAACACCAGCAGACTTTATTCCCACTATGGATTTAGAGGGAAATGACAGCCTTCAGAAAGGTGATTCCTGACATCTAAGTTAGCAATTTAGGTCCTGCTTAGCTTAGGTGCTCTGAATTGCAATCTTCCTCTCTTATTTCTGAGAAAGTAGAGAATTAATGTACATTTTCTGACTGTCTGGACCTTCTTATTAAAGTAATCTCTTCAGCCTCCACCTTTGTATACAAAGGGGATGCACAGATTATAGTAATTTTCAACCTATTAAAGAGATCAGAGGCATTACGAAAGTTTAAACCACTACTTTTTAATTTATGCTCTCAAATATTCTTCTATTCCTGGTTAGCAGGTTACATTTGTACGAGGAATCAATAGATTTGTTTCTCTAATCCAATTTTTTACCTTAATATATATATATACATATATATATATATATATACACACTCTGCTTCCTGAATATGAGATTTTTCTCAATGATAAACTTATCTCTCTAGGCTACATGTTTCTTGATTTTAGTACCTATAATACAGGGTTTTCACCCACAGTGATATGGAACATTGGAATAATAAAGCTGGAAAAGCTTCTTTTAAAAACAAACCAACCAAAAAATCACAAGTAGATGCCAAAAATATGTCGCTTTCCTGTCTGGTTATATTATTATTTCCTTCTCACTCTCTTATATATGCTATAATTGCTACCAGTTCCATACAAAGTTTGTTACTAGGTGTAAAAAGGCTCAGGAATGTCTCCCTGAGACTTTTGGAGTCTGAAATCAAATTCTTTTGCGGGGCAAGGAGGAACTAGGGAGGAAAAGAGTGGGTAGAGGAAATGTGCACTATTTTTGTCCTAAGAAAAGGTTTATACTGATTAGCTGCTATCTAAATTATAGTCTATAAAAGTAAACTTTAAGCTCATTTATATGAAGCTGACAAAGTGGCAGGTTCCTTTGAAATAGTACTTGGGCTGTATTTGTGTGGTTTCTGCCTATTATATGAGTTCCTAAAAGAGGCAAGCTATTTAGAAACACTAAAAGGTGCTGACTGCATCCTAAACTTTTTAAGACCCACTGTAAAAAGAAAGACACCCATAATTTTGAAACTGGTTTAATGTGGAGATAGCTTTATTTTGTCTTCCTTCGAAATGAATGTGTCTGTTTCCTCTTCCATCTTAACTACAGCTGTTACACTGAATTATAGCCTGTGTATTTTAAGAGTCGTTCAGTAGTTGTGGGTGTGGATCATGTAGTTTTCATACCCGGCTGTGCTTAACTCAAGGCAGCTGCAGCTCCAGCTTTGTGTTGGTATTTGTCCTTACCTAAGATTTCCTCACTCAACTAGTGCTGTGCAGTAGTTAACCGAGCTGGAGGTAGTTTAGTGGCTGTCAAGTAAAATCGGTGGTTCTGAAGCTATAGATGACTGTTCTTCATCTTAGAATTTCTTGGATTGTGTGGGCACTGCCTTCTTTTGCTTTGCTTAATCTGGTGTCTCCATTCAATCTAACTGTAATCTGCAATGATGAATATGCTGTATTCTATTCCAGAAGAATGTTCTTGGGGGGGGTTATTAGAGGTTTTTTTTTTTTTCCAAAAGAAATTAGAAGAGAATGAATGCTACTTTGGATTATTTGAATTCAATACAGTATTTTTATACTACATGGCTTTATGGCTCTTGCTGATAAATATTTTTATTGGTGATCTTGTATTTATAACCAGCTCCTTTCAGTATGTCTTCTTCGTCTCCAAAATAATTGCATGAATGTTTGAATTCCTTAGCTTGCAAAAGTGAATATATTTTGGAGCACATCTTTCTAGGATTGTCACTGTCATTTATTACATAGTTATTTAAACAGTAATACATTGATCAGAAGCAACCTTGCATGGTCTGAATGGCAGATAGGTGAGTATCGTCCTTCCAAAATTAAGCATTATCCTGAAATTACTTAATAATACATTGAAATAAAGTTTGCCCAATGCTTAGTAAACTAATCAGAGCTTATGATTCATTTCCCAATGGTCTCTGGGTAACATTAGGCAAGTAACTAATAAAATCATTACAAAATAAGTGAGGTGGGCCCTTGAAACCTGTGCGTTTGAGTCTAGGTTTCTATCTGCTTTATTCCTCCATTTGAAATAGAACCACAAAACTAATAACCCAAGCTGATTTTTCCACCAAGGAAACCTTGAGTCAGTGGCTCAGGCAAGGCTGGGAAGGATAACTGCATTTCCCAGTGGTCCAGGGCAGCAGGACCTTTGGTCTACAACCAGTGTAAACCTCATCAGACAAGTACAGGAGTAGCTATTGATTGCAAACAGCTGAAGTGCATCACAGACAGAATTAGAAGGTGGAGGTAGGGAGGGCAGGGCAAGGTAATAGGAAATATATGTTTTGCTACCTTTATAGTATGAAAGGGTGGTGACAGTATTTTTACCAGTTTATGCTGGTGGAACCGAACTTTAACCAAGAGCCTGTTTGTGGAGCTATGCACATTGCTTTTCTACATGGTTGTAACTTAGATGGATATGTTCCACAACTGAATGAATGCATGCCATACATTCGACAGGAAACAGGCATTGTAGAATCATAGGGTGTAGACAGCAAAAAAAAAAAACCTTAAAGAGTATCACAGTACTTTTGTTTTCTAACTGATCATAATTCCTTATTATTAATCATGCTTCCTTAATACAGGCACACAAACATTGTTGGAGAAGGTTAATGAGACTCTAATAATACATTAAAGATGATAATCAAATGATGCAATATCTTCAAGTATTATCTGCCCAATCTAATTCCCTTTAAATTCAAGGACTCAAGGTCTTTTCTCAAAAAGTATATGATGCTAACATCTGTGATCTTGGTCTCTCTTTAGTCACCAAAACATGCAATGAGACCTTTACCGTAACATGAAGTGAAGGTAATCTAGAAATCTATATAGCAATATATCACTGTGCATTTCTGGATTGTATATAAACAAATGGAAGTCATTAAAAGAAAGACCAGAGCAGCTACTCACACCTCTGATACATCACTTGATCTTGAATACGTGAAAAAAGATGTCATAGCTGGTGGAACTGCCAGCTAGTGGTGCAAAGGGGTTTCTTTGGGGCAGTGTGTATTTTTATGTACCTTGGGAAAAAAATGAAAACACTTTATTTAATGAGGAGATTCTGAACCTATTATCTTTTTTTTTCACTTCGCATTTTTCTCTTGTTCTAGATTTCCTGGTTGACTTTTCTTAGAATAAGACGTGTAGCTTTTGATACAAAGACTTTCAGAAACCATATTAAAAACACTAAAATGCTACTTTTGGTGAACTTTTTCTGTGGCCTGATTTTCAGAAAAATCCCAAGTGATCTGAAGTCAATTAAGTTCTGAATGTCAAAATTCAGATTAATCATGAAAGAAGCACTTTCATTTTTAATAAGTTAAATAATTAAAGGAAATTTTAATGAAACACTACTAATAAGCTTTTCCGCCTTGAGCTCCCACTGGTCTGATTTCTGATGCACAATCCAACATGTACAATATCCTAATCTTTGAATGGTCCATTGCTACTAAGTGGCATTGATCTGTGGAATAATGTGCAGCACACCCCGAATGAAAGTTGGTTTCTCACATAGCAATT
The DNA here is from genome assembly GCA_013396835.1 of Psilopogon haemacephalus. NCBI lineage: Eukaryota > Metazoa > Chordata > Aves > Piciformes > Megalaimidae > Psilopogon > Psilopogon haemacephalus. The sequence goes on from VWZI01010875.1 coordinate 79,666, forward strand.
TAAAATTCATTAGCTTCTATCTGGATCGTTACATAATTTACTTTGAAAGAATAAATATTTAAGTTTGAGATAGAAAGAAGAAAAATTGTCTAACTATGGTGTGGTGGTTTGGCAGTTACCTGCCCCTCCACCTTTGATATAACCCCAGCTAGGACTCAGAAACAGCTGGAAGTTAATAAATGAAGCTTTATATTTACAGCAATGCACAATATACAAGCAGATATTTACAATGTATAACAGATATTTACAGATATATACTGTGAAAAGGTAATACTGAAACACCACACCCCTCCCAGAGATCAAAATCCCCAAGAGGGGTTTTTAACCACCCCTACCACATTTCCCCCCTTCCCCAATCTTATCTCACCATTTGTTGATGCAGCAGATAGGCGGAGGTTGATCGGCCAGGGGGGTTAGCAGTAGGAAAGAAGTAGTGAAATTATTGAGAATTAGCTACAAAGGCAGAGAAAAAGGAACCATACAAGAAGAGCAGCCACAGCCCCAGAGCAGTCTGAAACTGTCTTGACTTACCTATATTTGGGTTACAATTCTTAAAACAATTTTTTTTCTTTCTCAGTAAAGCTGTAAGTGAAGTGACATCATGTATTTTAATTTCTCAGCCAATAGTCTAATTTCTCACTGAAATTCTCCAGTTAGTTCAAACCAGCACACTGTGGCTTTTCTTTTTATTAAATCTTTTAGTTGTCAGCATACACTTGGGGACCTTTTTAGCTTTTCTGTGAACTATTGTATTAGACTGTACTAACTAGGGAACTTTCTGTGGCAAAGGAAAAGAATGTCAAGAATAGAAATAAAAGACTATACAGAAAAATCCTTACATGTTCATGACTTTACTAATGACAAACAGAAGATGATTTCCCTGATAAAACTGTGGGCTGGTTAACTTCCAAAGGGCTACGTATAGATGAGTTGAGAATACAGGACAAAGCATTAGAAATCTGTTGTGCAAACACAGAAATCTTGTGTTGCAGATGCTTTTTCTTCATGTGGATGAAGAGGAATAAATTTTATAAGAAATGTTGCAAAACAGCCATCAAGATTTATATTCAGTTTTACTGATATAGTTTACCCAATTCAGCAGATGATACTGAGAAAACAATAGGTCTTTGCATTGACTTTCTCCAGCATTGATAATTGTTCTTTTTGAGGTATCTGAAGAACCTACCAGTCATAGGTCATGAAGACTAGCTTTATACCTTCAAGTCCTGCATTGTAAAGACAAGAAGAAAAACTTTGCTCAGAAAATATATAGAGTGTATCGAATTAACAAATTTAATATATGTAGACAATCCCCATCAGAATGGGAAAACATTTTCTTAGTGCAAAGAACCATGGTGGTAACATATGCTTGCCTTGAAATGAGTTTATGTCTGGCTTTGAGTATCTCTTTTGCTATGATTACCAGATAATATTCAATTGAAATTATTGTATGAGTGCAGAAAATTAAGCAATGAAACAGAGAGGTAGTTGTGTATTTTAGAGAAAAAAAAATTGTTTGGAGTCAGAAAGTTATATGTCTATGTTGATAGAACAAATGTTAGTGTTCTTAGAAGCCTGCAGAGACCTGGTATTTTATAACATTCTTTCTCTGTTATCCAAAGTGATCTCTACAGCATGTTTGTAAGATTTGAGATTGTGGATCCTTCTGCACTTTTACTGTGTAGGGTTTTTTTTAGGAAAAAGAAGAGCTCTGAATATAAGGATAAAGAGTGTGTGCAGGATAATTGTAAATGGGGCATCACTTGATTATCAGGTTTAATGTGTTATTAGTGACTTGCTGACCTTTTCTATCAGTGCAAAAACATGGGCAGATGTTGTCATTAAAGAAAAAAAGAGAACAGAAGTGGATAGATAGGAGCAGGCCAGCTGCCAAAAGATCAGCTGACACTGCTGACATCGAGTGTAATCTGGGGAGTCTTCTTTAACCAACCAAACCTTTGCACACAGCAAGTCTATCAATGTCTGTATATGCAGGAGTCACAGCACTGTCTGTGGACTAGTCTCTCATCTGGTCAGTATGTATTTGTTGCACGTTTTGTTTTGGATGATTTATCTGATCTTAGTGTCTCAAAGTCTCTTGTTTAATCTGCTGAGAACAGACCACAAAGTTAAAATGGGCATTTAGGTCATGTTGAACATATTCAGTAGATGTGCAGAAGTACTTTGGTCTGAGATCTGCATGGAGAATGTTGCAGACAGCTTGTAGCTTTAGTATCTTTCCAATTCAGTTATGTGTTGCTTTTGGATTCTTACAAGAAAATTTTTTAAAAATATACTTTACTTGGGTCATAGCTGTAGTAATAACTTAGGGGTGTTGAAGAGACCACTTGTGTGGTGTGATGAAAATGGTTTCCCACAGCCTCCTGTTGGTTGCTTTGCTAACTGCTTTTATAGAGATGAATAAGATGCTGCTGAGACGTTGGTGGGTGATGTAGTGATGGCAAAAAAGTTCAACCTTTATAGCATGTCCTGTTATTTATCTTCGGAAGCCTTGAGATAAATATGTAAGTGCAACCTCCTTCTTCTCCAATACTCGATCACTAAAGCTGTGCTTATATGTATGGCTTCCTCTGTTCATTGTCTGAAAAGAATAAAGGTGCTGATGCTTTTCCCAGAAGGAATTCTACTCTTCCTACTGCTGGCGTTTTTTTTGTTTTTGATAGGGTTTCTCCCCCTTCCCCACCTCTTTCTTTCACTTGCCTAGGACAGTGTAGCTAAGAAGAAAAAAGGCTCAAGAGCAGGAGTAGAGATTTGTGTTCTCAGTAAGGACACTGTAACTATAGACTGAGCTTTCATGTGAAAGCAGGTTAACATAGAATCTGACAACCTATAAGAAACTGTGAGAAGCCATTTTCACCATTGTTGACCTAATGATGACTTAAAAAGCAAACATACAAATTCCCAGAGACAGGAAGATGATGATGAGGAACAGGATTCTTTAACCTAGGATGTTCGATACCTGTATTGAATAGATACTATAGAAAAGCCTTTAATGGGTTGTTTCCTAAAAGAGAAAAAAGAAAAGGTGTTATCTGTGCTCCTTAAAGAGTATTTAATAGTCTTCATTGACTTGTAATGCAAAATCTCTTGAGCAGTGTTTAGTTTAGCCAGCTATACTAAGTTCCTATTCAAGATTTTGATTTTAGTGCTCAGTTTCTGGGGTTTTAACTCTGCTAGAGTAAGTTCCCCACTTTTAGACACAAGATCCAAATGCTTTCTACTGTAGAAGGCCCAGCTAAAGAGACTGATAAATTAGGCAATATGGAGCTGCTGCTTACAGCAACTAGGTAACTCCTGATTTGTATAAGAGATCCTTTGCAGCTGATGCATCTATGTATATTTTAACATTGCATACTTGCACTTGGTATGTTTTATCTCTTTGAGACTTAACGGCACTGTTCTTTGAGTCATCTTTGATCCACGTCTATGTGTTTAGGTGGACAGCAGCACAAAATTGAATGTAGATATACAATTGAATGCTATATATTTAAAATCAGACAAACAAAACAAAACCATCACTGCCTCCAACCACACCTCCCACCCTGACATTTGAAGTACCTTTCAGTTTTATTTTCCTTTTTCCCCATGTCATAGATACTGTTTGGACCATGGTTTTGCTGTTAGTTTTCCTGTTGGAAATCCCCGGGACCTTGATTTTTTTTGTTTGTTTTGTTTGGGTTTTTTTTTTGTTTGTTTGTTTTTTTGTTTTTTAAATTTGTTTTCTTGCTTTTTTAACCAATTTTGGTTTTGCCCGGCATACTGTGGGTTTTAGCATTTTTATTTTCCATGTTCAACCATTCAAGACACAAAAAAAAGCCTTGAAAGTTTGTCAGGAGCAGAGATTGCCATCATTAGTGGGTTTATTGAAAAGAGTTTGGTTTAGAGTGTCTTCTTAGACACCAGCTATTTGTTATTTCCCTTGTTTATGTTATCTCCATCACTGCGCTGCAAGGATTATTTTGTTCAGCTTGATTCCTTCCCATGTCTTGATTGCTGTCAAGCCAGTGTTCTTGCCTACTTTGAGACACGTGGAGAATAAACATTCACCATCAACTGTACAAAGTCCATTTAGCAGCTTTAATGACAAACAGAAACTGTACTGAATGGTGCCATGCATGTAGTTGGATTGAATGATTGGATATACCTTTCATTTGGTTAGGCTTTGCAAAAGAAGAAATTCTTTAAGAAAACAAAACCCACAGAACCATGAAAGTCATGCTTCAGTATTAGCTTTTCCGTGATGAATCTCAACACAAATCTGTTTATCTGGGTGGGTCAGCTGGACATTTGCTAAGTATGAGGAAAGATGTTCTGCTGTAAATGCTTTGACCTAAACTAACTGTCTTTTCCCAGACAGTTTGGGGTGTTTATATGAATGGCTTTATACATTTTAATGGCATTATTCCTTGGGCCAGCAGATTATTTTGACAATACTCTCTTGATTCACCCTACCACCATTTGTTCCCATGTGGTTGGCCTGTTGGCTCAGTAATAGAAGACTTCATCTGCTTTCTTTGAAGGCTGGACTTGCTCAGTGCTGCAACTGCTTAGTGTAACATGCCTGACAGAAATAAAGTGTAATCGGTACAGCAGTGCTTACTAACACTAGCGTTAAGTGCCTAACTTTGACTTCATGGTGCCTGTTATCATTTTTATATGGTGTGAAGTCTGTCCAGCCTGGAAAACAAATGATAAAATTGCTCCTTTGACTCTTGCGATCGATGTGTAGTGCAACAGGCATAGCCATGGGGGAGGCTGCCAGAATTCAGCCCTAAACCCAAAGGCTCTGCTCCTGTCTGTAGTGCAGCTATGCTCTTTTCATACGGGCACTTCTCCCTGCTATACTGATGTCAGGTGCATAGGATTTCTGCTCATATGCATCCCATAATCCTTCCTACAGTTCTCTTATCTCAGTGCTTTTGAGACTGAATTTATCCTCCCCAGACTACTTAATGAAATCAGAAACACAATGCTATAAACTTGTCACAAATAAATGGACATTGCCCCAAGTCAATATGTTGGGGTTTGGGGTTTTTTTCTGAGTTATTTAAATCCTTAGTCTTGATGAGATGTGTGAGGCCACAGATATCTTAGTAGCATACCACCTGCCATACCACAGTATTTACCTGGCTTGCAGTGCAAGTTTTTACATTAGAGATAAACATATTTACAGTGAAGAAACAGAATTGCTATCCTGGGAAAACAAAACAAAACACAAACAAATGGCAAACCAAATGAGAAATTATTTAGATGATGAAATCAAGCTCGCTGCTGAAAGAAAAAGCTGGGACAGTCAGCAGGTAGGCACAGGCAGACAGAGGCAGTGAGTGTATGCCTGTGTGACAAGAGAGCAGGAGCAAACGAGCAAGAGGAAGCACTGAAACTTAAACTCCTCCTGCAGCTCTGCATCTGCTCTGAGTCATTGGTATGAGTCACACTGACAGTGTTCACGTTTGCTAGCATTCGGATGGAGCAGGTCTGGCAACAGAAGAAGCAGGTTAGATTATTGATTACCTTCTGCAGCACACAGTTGCACCAAGATGTTTTTTTATGAGCACAGATGAAACAGAGGAGGCTCCGCCGAGCACAGTGATTATTTTCTTAAGGTAAGGATGCCTGTTATTTATTAGAGGAAGATGTGAAAGGGAATTTAGAGCCAGTGAAGGCCGAGTCTCTCTCTTTCTGCTGCTGCTTATTCTCAGAGGATAATGATCTTTGGAGCCTCGTTACTCCAAAGCTTTATTGTGACTGTTTGCAGTGCCATATGGAGAATCATATGGCTAATGAGCAGTGCATGTCCTAGGAAACAAAATAATTATATTGTCATTCATTAATGTTATGTAAGCCATGGCAGCCATGTTAGGGATGGAAGACCTCTTTCGAAGAAACGGTGCTGCTGGATGGTAGGGCAAGGAAAACAACTAGTTTTTAAGCAGCTGTCTGTTCTTTGGAAAGTGCTGCAGCTCTGTAGTTCTTTCTTTAAATTGACCGACACTTGAATTTGTGTGTTAATAGAATTTGAAAACAGTGGCTTTAAAAAGAACAAAATAGTTGTTTGCTTTTAGTATCAGAGTGCTGTTTTGACTTCAGCATTCAAGCTGGGACTGTGTACATACTGTGATCCGTGCAGTGAATGGATGTAAACACTTTCTTCAAATACTTTGAATGGTACTTCCAGATATCGGGATGATTTTCTTTTAGCGTTGATGAAAGTGCATATATATGTATGTATTTATTTATATATATACACACACACGTGTGTATCTTGTTCTGACAGTTGTTACATGCAGAATGTAGGTCACTAATGCTAGTTAGTGCTGACATATGCAGAGCGTGTAAAACAGTTTTTTGTGGTGTCTTTACTGCTATTTTGTTCACTCTGGTGCTATAAATTTAACGTAGGCTAGACTGGAATCACAAATTTTCCTCATGCAGAAACTACTGAATCTTGAAATTTTGCCATACTCCCCACATGCATTTTTCTAAATTAGGGACTCTGTTCTTGAACTGCAGTAATGAATTTGGCTTAATTTATTTTGCGGTGTCCTTTAAAAATGCATATTGCAGTGAGTTTCTCAGCTGCTCTTAGTAACAAGGGAGCCTGATCACTTCTGTGTATTATTTTCAGAATGAGAGGATGAAGATATTTTCAAAGCTTTATTGCTTACTAGCTTATTTTAAGCTACTTGAAACCATCACTTACTTCCTTTCTGGAATGTACCTAAAAATGACCACTGTCTTCTCTCAAAGAAATACGCTTGTTTAGTAAGATCATTGGAAAATGACAGCATACTTTGGGGTCTTACTCTGTTTGCTAAATTACAGCATTTGCTGCTTCAGTGTTTTCATTCCTGTGAATTAACTACGTTTGTGTTACTTCTTCTTTTAAAAAAAAGATTAAATTTCTTAATAAAATATGAACTAAGGTTTGTTAGTGCATGTGTAGTATCTTTACATTTCTTGTGGCGTCCAACTGAGAAAACCATAGTGTGAGAGAAATTTTAAAAACTAAGTCATTCATGGGCACCCATCTGCCACTAATTTCTATGATTTATGTTTCTGATGTTTATCATGTTATGACATTGTAAATGCATGCTACTTTAGTTATTAACATTGGTTTTAACACTGTTCACTAATGAAGTTCTGGCACATGGCAGTCTTTCCTCCCTCTCTCAAATCCAGACAAGTCCGAATAAACCAGTCTTTGCAGTCTTAATTTTTCCACTGATTTGTATCTGGATTATTGTTTTCTGAAACTGCGCCAGAGCACTCTTTGCCGTTGTGTTTACCTCTAAGTACATATGCATTTAGAGTACAAATTCTGTGTTGTCAAACCAGAACAAATTATTAATTATAATAAAACTCAATTATGTTTGAGTTTTATTATATTTCTTAATTAATGGATTGTGTGCACAGTTAAATAATAAACAGTTAACATTTTGTAAAGAAATTTCAAGAGCAGGCTTAACATCTAAACATAGTATGTTAGCTCTTGAATCAAACATAGTATGTTAGCCCTTGAATCAACACAGCTGTGAAGATAGCCTCTTCATTCTACTGGTCCATAAACTTCGTGCAAATGATGACCACCAGAGAGAACTCCCTGCTGTTTGTCTTCTCCTGCTGCGTCTCTCTATCTGCCACTGGAATGCCATTAAAACGAAAAAGAACATCATCTGAAAAAGAACAAAGAGCCTAGCCTCACAAGATAAGTTAGTTTGTTTTATGCAAGCTGGCAAGCTTCTGGGCAAAGTTAAAAGATTTTTAGTGGTTGTTATGATATTATCTTGATAATGACATGTCTGCTTTTGGATAGATTAACAAGTCACAACTGAAATGTAAATATCCAAGGCAGGAGAGACTTGTGCAGGAAAACGGTCGTAACTGTGTTAAATACACAGGAAGAGCAACATTTGATCCTTCTGTGCAGGGATTTTGCAGGAAGTATGATAGGTCTGGTTAAAGCCTACCCTTTAGACACTCCGAAAGTTAGCTTTTGTTGCTTTAAGTTGGCTTTGCATCGGGCTGTAAGGGCAATAAATGACAGGACCTATTTGGACCATTTCACCTGTACTTTTGGCAAGATACGAAGTGTGAGAGTTGATCATCAACTTGGTCTTTCTTTTCTGTAGTAGAAGCTTGTTATATCCAGTGAACCCCAGCAGAAGATACCGACTCTGTTCTCCTTTACTGTTCCTAACCTACAGACATTGAGGAGCACTGGAACAGGCTGCCCAGAGAGGTTGTGGAGTCTCCTCTGGAGACTTTCCAAACCTGCTTGGATGCATTCCTGTGCAGCCTACTCTAGGTTATCCTGATTTGGCACAGGGGTTGCACTCAATGATCTCTGGTGGTCCCTTCCAACCTCCAAGTTCCTATGATTCTGTGATCATTGGTGCTTGCACGGCTGATTTTCTCATCTCTGAATAACTTCAGAGCTATGTTTTTTTTCATCTCTGCCCTTGCTGAAGCTTTTTGCAGACTTCCCACTGAAATTTAAGCCCTATTTTTAGATTCTCACTTGAGCTGCTCTACTGTAGTCTGTTTAATGATTTTTTTTTTCTTCCCCTAATAGCTTTTCCACCAAGGAAAGCCTTAAATGGTGGAAAGCAGCAAAGCTCATGTAATTCAGCTCTTTCCTTTTGTTCCTGTGCCACTTGTGTAGCGAATTACAGGTGGCGTATTTACCTATCCTTTTATTTGTTTCTTTCTTCATGAAACCTGCTGATTTTTTTTTTCCTATGGCATTCTTTGTTGCCATGCCCTGTTATTTTGAGCCCTTCATCTGCCTTCCTGGCACTTGGAAAGCAATGCTATTGGATTAGCTCTCATCTCTTACATGTTTTGCTTCCTCAGTCTGTAAGTACAGGTTTTGAAACAGGCAGCAGCATTGTTCTTGTGCATGCTGTTCAACCTCTCTCTGACATGACAGGAGAGAAATGCCTCTGAAGGAAACACAACTGTTTCTGTGGGTAGTAAGTGGAAAAATTACATGCATGGAGAAAATTAAGCATTTCTCCAAAATTCTTAAAGCTCTGAGACCTTGAGTGGGAGAAAGGTTGTATTGTACACAAAAGCTATGTTGTCAGTGATGTGTAGCTAGCCTTGATAAATGACTGACAAAGAACTTAGGGGAAATCCAGTCTTGATACTGAAGCAAATTTACATGAATCATCTTTAATATGGGTGACATTTTGGTTGCATGACAGTTCTACCTGATGATCAACCCAAATTGAGCACTATCACATGCTGAGTTTTACATGGAGTAGAAGATGGTTCATATGCTGAATAATGGTTTATTCATTTGTTTATTTTCAATCCAAAACTGTGGTTGCCATATTTTCTATGGTGAATTGTTATTTGACGTTAGACTTTCTGAATCAGGACTGCAGTATATGAAAAAGCATCTGTATTCTGGTGTCATACAATAGCACAGCATTTCTGTTTTCAAATCTAAAAGGAGGGAAAGTGTTTGTTTGAAATGAGTTTTTGTACAAGATTTTGGCATGGTTGTTTTGGGTTTTTGCATGTAGAAGTAAGGCCCTGGAAACTCAAGTTATGCTGGAATAAAATTTTTGCATATGAGCAGTATGAATAGCACTGTTTATAATACTGAACCATCTCATTTGTTAGAAAAATAGTATTTTTATTTGTATTATTTTTAGAAATTACAGTTATTATGTCAGTGCTTTTGGGATTTTCTATTTATATACGTGTGTGCATCTAGAAAGCATCTGCTTTGTTCCTTTTCCTGTTTTCTGAAGATTTCTTCTTGTTTGCATTAGAATTTTTCACCTGGTTTTAAAAAGAAGGGAGCTGTTAAATCTTTGTTTATACTGTGTCATGAAAAGCTTTTCTCTTAATCCTGGAGCAGTTCAGGCAGGGAGGCTGGTGAACATGTACCATTTGCCCTGGAAGGCCCAAAGTGTTGGAGGGGTACGCACCACATTGTATTGTGTGAAGTTCTGTGTCACACAGGAGCAGTCACAGTCTCAATTTTTGTCTCTTGAAAATTTTGTGTGTTCTTGAGCATGTACTAGTTTAAATAAAGAGTGAAGGATGCAGCCCATACTGTGAATATAGCAGTGTTGGTACTTTCATTTGCCTTCAGGGTGTGAGTTTCCATTTGACTAATGTTTCATGTATATGGTCCCCCTGCCCTGCTCCGGAGTTGGAGGCAGTGAAAAGATGAGTATAGTTCCATTTTGCTCTGATCAAATGATGTCGTGTTATTTCTGTGCTGAATTCTCCTTGTGTTTTATAGGGACACAGAAATCTGGGATTAGCTCAGTTTTTGTTTCAGTTTGATGCTTTATCTTTTAAAGCAGCAGAGCACCTCTGAGTCTGCTGTGCAAGCTTAATTACATGATAGTGCTTTTATAGGCTTGATGTCTTATGTCTCTGAATTGTTCAGGTGAAAATTTAAAATTGATGGTTCCATGATCCTTAACATAGATTTACTTTTTTTACATAAATACTTGCTAGTGCCAGGTGGCAGAGCTGCTACAGGGAGAGGTGAGTAACAGGGCATGACCATTTCTGCAGGTTATTTGGGCCACAAATCTGATTTTTTTTTTCTTTATTTAATAAATTAGAAAGACCAGACTGTAATATTCTAGACTGCACTAGAAGGCCAGGCAAGCAACTTCACTGTGTTTCCTGTATGTGCTAGGTAGTGTATTTTAACCCCAAAATTTCTGAAATAAAAGATGAAATAGAAGTGGTTTTTTTCTGTCTTATTTCAGAAATAGGCACTAGTGGGTTGACTTTAAAGCAAGGGATTATTTTTTCCCTGGCATCAATGTTTTTTTCTGTTGAGCAATTGGGAGAGCTTCTTCTGAGGACATATGAACCGACATAGTAAAACGTGGATCATTTTAATGCAAATAGAAGACTGTGAAAAAAATAATACCATACTGCCACTGTCTTCTCTTGTTTCACAAAAGCTTGCAAGAAATGCTCATTAGAGATGTATATGTATATAGAGCAATGCAATTATTCAGTGTAAATATTGGCATTGTGGCTTTGAATACATGATACATGGCATAAAAATGCATGCAGCTGAGCTGGCTAGAATGAGTCTTCCTGTTATAAAGTCTGTCAATGTTGGTGCCTGGGAAAAGTTCTTTAAATTATTCTTTGTTCCTGAGATAAGTGGATGACTTTCAATTCTATTCTGGTAAACAGGAGGTAGTGAGTAATAGGAAGAATGCAACCTTTGTAGTTTTCCTTGCATAAGAAAGATTTCTAAATATTGCCCCATAGCTTTGTAGGCTCATTGGTGAAAACATATTAAAACCACTAATACTGTTAGAGAGCAGTGTTTTCACACAAGAGAAGTTGCATAGAAAAGGGATTGTTCATTTGCCAGTGAGGCAGACTTGCAAACTAGACCAGAAATGGGAGTTGGGAAAGAAAAACTAATGGGGAATTAGAGGAGCTTCCTATAAAGCTGGGGAATAGAAGGGAACTGGGGCATGTTTGATCTCAAATTTATAAATTCCAGATAAATTGCTTGGAATCTTATATCAGAAAGTAATATGAGAGTGCTTATGTTTGCAGACTGACCATTTCTAGAATTTGTAACATAATATGAGGAAGCATTGATGCTGTCATATAACTTGCTTTTTCCCCAACACTAGGTATTGCTTCTTACTGGGCAGAAGAAAATTAAATGAAGATTAAGTCCTAAGTTTGTTGAGAAGCAATGTGGTGTCTTATAGAGGATCCTATAAGAGACCTTACAGGGCTTTCTCATCTTTACTCAATGTTCAAACAGTTTGTACAGTTTATGGCACTTCTGCTAAAGTGCACGGTGAATAGAGGTAGCCGCTGAAGGTGCAGGCAGTGTTATAGATTAAAGTAAGAAATGGGAGTTGAATTGAAAGGAATCAAGTTTGATAGCATTTCATTCATGCTCCGAGGATCCAGACCTGTGGTCTCTGGACCGTTGCAAGAGGTGCTCAAGATGCCATGGCTGCAGGGATTTAAGTGAAATACAGTCACAGTTTTCTCACACGCCATGGCCTTAATTTGTCACATTTATTGCTATATGTTGAAGCTGCATAATTTATATTTATTGCTATATGTTGAAGCTGCATAATTTATTGTTGCCTCTCTTTCAGCAGCATCTTTTGCAATCGGGTGCACATGAATGTTATTGCTCTTCCAGGTGATATGGTCTGAGAGAGACTGAATCAGAGGTGTCTGAGGACTCTCATAGTGAAACTGCAAATGCCTCCCAGAAATCATCTCTTGTGGGCCTGAGTGGGCAGAGTGAGATTTGGCTTTGCTGCCTGCAGAGCAGGCTGGATCAAAAACGGCAGAGAACTGTCAAGGCAGCAGCAGTTCTCCTGACTCCTGCCATCTATCTCTCTTTTCCTACCCTTCTGCCATGAAAACCCTGTTTCTGCTGGCTGCTCTATTCCCCAAAGAAGGAGAGTGAAAGTGGTGACCGCTTGTATGGGACAGTTGGCATATTTTGGTCTTCCTCTTGAAGAAGAGCTCTTTCGCAGGATTGTTTTGGAGGTGCTATGTCATTTCAGTGCACGGGGGTAGCGTAAAGGGCTGAGCACCTTCTGAGTACAAAGAGTATTGAGAGGGGGATCTGGTTGTGCATGTGGAAGGATAGACTTCCATTCACATAGCCAGTGCCTGAAAGAAGTATCTGCTTTCATGCTTAGAAGTGTCAGGAGGCTGCCAGTATGTCAATTCAAACTGAGGAAGGGAGTGGCTCGGCTTGAACAGCCATGATGTCTGAAGTTTGACTACCATGTAAATGTTTTGCCTTTTTTGTGAGGTGCAGGTATTTCCTAGTAGCTCAAGATGAACTGAATGTTCTTTTCTGTGTTTGTTAGTGGAATTTATATGCAAATATCACCCTCAGCCTTTAATTTTGTGGAAAATAAAAAAAATGTCACTGGTAAGATGTTACTGAGAACTGGAAGCAACTTGGCACACATAACAATTGTCTCTCTTTAATGTCTTTAAATACCAATTTTATGTGAAATTTAGCAGAAAGACAAATGGAAGGCAGAAAAATTATCAGTGAATAACTGCTTAGGTGATGTGGTATTTGTGATAGATAGCAGACAAAAATTCTAGTAACTTGACTCAGTTTGTGTGAAGACTTCCTGTCATGAACAAGACACCCAGGATAAATGGAAAGGGTCATTCATTCCCAGCACAGAGTTTACGTCTCACTAACATTTGCAAACCTCTGAAAGGCTTCTAAGAGAAAGAAAGGAGGTGGCAAATAGGCATTTGAGAGGGCTGTGGTAGCTTATGGAGAGTGTAGCAGCATTTCTTTTTTTTTTTTTTTTTTAATTATGACATCTTTCACAGCTTGTATATATGTGACTACTGATATGCAGCACAGCATACTGTGCTGCAGATTTCATTACTGGAGTGCCTAATGTTCCAGTTTGTGTCAGCTCTCAAATGGTGTTTGGGGATCCATAAAATAGGTGTACATGACAAGGTCAATTTACCCTAGAAGGAAGACTCATTTTATTGTTGGTGACATCTGAGGGATTTGTGTAAAACTGAATGCCTTCAGAATATTATAATTTACTTACACTGTGTGAGGATAATTTCTACCCATTACTATTTTGATGTTTAGTTTAAAAATTAAACAGTATTTAGCCTGAATGCGTAGCCTCTATTGACTGGGGGGGGAGGGTGGGGAGAGAGAAAAAAAGAGGTAGACGTGGGCATTTGGTAGCTATGGAGAAGGTGTCTTGGTGGAGTCCCAGATGTTCTTCATAAACCTCTTCTGCATAAGCACATAGTAAATGGTTAGATTGGTTATGCTTACAATAGCAAACAAGGACTTCTCTTTAGTATTAGAAACAGAATGTGAAATTCAGGATCCACTCATGCAAACCACTTTGACCTCAAGACTGTATTTTGTAATTTCTTTTGATTCATATTTTGCAAGACATCTCTCTAGCTAGGTTGACCTGTGGAGGTGCGTGTGACAACGGTGAGGAACAGACCTTAATGTTGGGGTGTGCTATGGGTTCTGGCTCCATATTTGCTCAACCTGGGGTGGTTGGAATGTACTATAATTTTCTTCCCATGAAAATCAATAGCAAAGCAAGGTAAATTGTGACTGTTTCTGCCCGACAAGAATTTCATTCTCATTCAGAAACACATCCTAGCATTAGGGATGCTAAAGCACTGCTGCAGCTAGTGGTACAGATACAGTTACAGATGTGTGTTCTATTTTTTTCCCGACTGGGAGCTGAAAATAGCTAGAATTTTAATGTTGTGAAAATACAGGTTGCATACATAATCCAAGCAAATCTGAAAGAGTTCTGGGGAAGTCAGATCAAGACAAGGTATTTCCTCTTTTTCTGTAAGGCGTATTTTGGTGTAATATTGATAGTATCTTGTGTAAATTACTAGTGCAGAAAGAGTTGCCACATTGAACACAATGTGATTTGTTCAGAATGAAGAGTTTCTCTTATTTAAAATCCTGATAACCCGTATTTCAAAATAAGGAATGAGAGGAAAGGCTTCAGGAAATCAGACATGGTTTGTAAAAGAGCTTAACACTTCATTTTATTTGCCACAAGGTAACAGAGAAGATCAGGCAGAGCACAGCGGGACACAGTGTATTGTACTTTCAGTCTGCTTGAGGTTTGTAGCAGCAGTCATAGCTATCTTGACCTAGAAAAAGAACATGCTGTCTTGGTTTGTAGGCTGGTTATTGGAAACTTGAGCCTTTAAAATATGTTTACAGCAAATGTCTTCTGAGATACACTGGGTCTGGCAATTTGTTTTGAATGAGACTTAGTTTGCTGCTCTACTCATCCTCAGCTTCTTGTCTGCTGCACAGGTTCCTGCTCCTCAAGTTTGACAACATGAACAGCAAATATAGTCCTTCCCCAGCTTGGTTCTGTCAGAGTGCTTTGGTTAAAATGTTTGCAAACTACTCTGTTTTGCTTTGCCTTTTTTAAAATGTTTTTTCCCCCAGTCCAAGAATTCTAGGGTTAATTGCTGTTTTCTCTCTGAAGCGATTTAGCTGCTGTCTAGTGAGTGAGAAAGAGGGAAGAAGAAAGGAGTCAGGAGAAAGTGAGGTATTTTCCATAAGTTTCCCTGTCATTCTGAAGATTGTGTCATACTTTGAGGTTTCTCCACAGGCAGTAGTGTCACATGCTTCACGTTCTGCAGTACTTGGAAATAATGGTATGTCAGATTTCACTGAGGCCTGATGGTCTCCACAGCTTTTCTGATGATCCTGGTGGCAAGTACAAGTGATTGAGGAGGATAAATATATCCATGTATGCAGTTTCCTTACAGTGAAGCATCTGAATGGCTTTTAAGCTGGCAGCAGCAGCATGCACTGAGATTTGAACTGCCATCATCAGTCAATGGCAAAACAAAGTCTATATGGTTTTAATTAAGCAAAAACATGCTGCAGTTTTTGAAAAATCTTTTTTTTCTATCATAATTTCTTAACACAGAAGGCCAGAGGCAGAGCTTTCAAGAAGCTGATGCTTTGGTGTGCTCTGCAGTAGTGCAATACCACATTCTGGTGTGGTCTTACTGCTGTGACAGGGCAATGTAATTTATAAACTGTATAACAGAAGGTGAAAAAGACGGGCTTGGGTTGATCCTCAATTAGAATATTTCATATGCAAATGACATTGAACTCTGTTTTTTCTACCTGGACACATGCTACTGGTGTTCAAGGTAGTTGTTATGGCTAAAGCTAGCACTTCAGTAGCTCTTAATCAGGTACCAAAGCACAGTAGAATTGGAGTGCAATTAAAAAATGTGACTGTCAAAGAGAACTTACAAGCAGTTGAAGAACAAGGGCTGCTTTTAAAATGAGGCTGCAGAGTAGGAGAGCATCTGCAAGAGGTCAGAATGTACCAGGAGATGGTAGGACTTGCTTTCTTTGCAGAAGTTGTGATATTTTTCTGGTTTTAAAACACATCCCTCTAGAATGTATTATTTCAGCTTTGCTTTGGAAGAAGAGTACGACTGCTAGTGGTGAGCAAGGTACATAGATAATTTGCCAGCAGAGAAACTTGATGTAGTCACTAGGTCACATGGCCTGCCTTTTATATCTATATGAGCTATAAGCACACTGGCTTTAAGTATTTCTATTACATGTCCTGAAGGTGAATGGTGGCATAGTATGTGTATGACAGGGTTATAATGTAGCAGGTCCATTGTATCAAACCTTGATTTTGTGACTGTACTTGGCTTTGTGAGTAGCTTTCATGTTATCTAGGAGCTTCCAGACTATGTGCCCTGCTGTTGGAATGGGAAAGAAATAAAAATAGCTGTGTTAAATAAATATAGTTGAAGTTGTAAAGGATACCAAATTAGAACTTCATGTGCTGCACTGAATTTAAAAAAAAAATTAAATCACTTTGCCAAAAGCTATTGCATATCACATTTAACCCTGAAAAGAGCTCTATATGACAGGTTTCTCTGCCTTATTGTGGAACTCTTTAAAAAGGCCAGGGGAAGTAAAACACTTTGTAACTTCTCATTTGAAATGACAGTCATAGAAGTGAACCTCAAGTTTGTTCTCCCTTCTTCACTTTGGACAATGAAAAGAAGAAAACTTCATCTGCCTTTATAAGCCACTTCTGTGAAGAGAGGTATAATAAAAGAAATATATACAAGAAATTTTAGCTTTCCTGATGAGAACATAGTTGCATAGGACTGGGTGGAGTTTTCCGAGTTGCTGAGTTTATTAACAGTGACATAATGCTCTTTTTGTATGGAAACTGCCTTTTTCCATGGCCGAGCAAGCTTTCTATTTTGCTACTACTCCAGTTGGGTCAGTTATTTTGTTAACATCGCATTTATCTTAATGTTTTTTTTACCTCTCACCTCCCTTGGTATGTGCTTCTGGAGAGCAAATTTTAACTCATCTCAGCCTCCGTATTGTGAAGTTTAACTATTTTAAAGACTGCTCTGTGGAGCCTGACTCTTCGTTGTCCTCCAAAGACTTTACATGTGTTACAGACCAAGGTGGGTAGTGTTTAACTTCTTGTCACCAGAGTTTTTGTTCAAGTCTGCTGCTTTTTGTGGTGACAGGAGCACACTGGCTTTTACAGATTGATCTCCCTTTGTGTGTCTGCTGCATTGGCTGACACTGAGGTCTCCCTTCTTGTTTATTAACTTATAAAACCCAGTTTATAGTGGAAGTTGTTCTTGTTAGTTTGTAGTGTGTTATTTTGTCTTAGTGCTTTTTAACTTCATCTTATTTCTTTTACTTCAGTGTTCTCTTTGGTAGCTTTGATTGCCTGAATTTTTACAAACAGCACTGTAAACTGATGATTTGTATCTAAAAGATTGCATCACAAATCTGAACACTGTTCAATGTATAAATCTTCACAGGATTCAATATTTTAAGCAGTAAAACTACATAAACTGATCGGAATATTTTTCTGTTAATTAAAATTTTAGCTTTCTTAATCCTACTGTGTATATGCATATATTTGCCCCATGTATTTTACTAACAAAGTACCTTCTTCCCATAGGAAACTTTCCTTGCCATGGTTTTGTAGCAGTACAATCAAAGATTTCTAACATGCACTGTTGTAGCAAAATGACAGGTATGTCAGATTGAAAACCATACTTGTTCTTGTCTTGGACAGCATAATAGTTGAAAAGCTTTTTGATCCAGAGAGTTACTTACTAACTCCCAGGTACACAGTCTATGTGTTTGTTCTATAATTATGATGAAGGTGTGGAACTGAAAGATCAATTTGTGTGGTGGATCAGTTGTGCAGTGTAAGCACTTGTTTATACATTGTTGTTTTCCTTCTGTAATGCTTTTTGAAGCATGAAATAAGTGTACCACTGGTTCCAGTGGCTCCTCTAACAACAGGTGGCTCAACAGTGGAACAGTTTGCCAAGACAGGTGGAACAGTTTCCGTCCTTGAAGATTTCTGAGACCTAGTCAGATAAAGTCCTGAGCAACCTTATCTGAGAGGTGTTGTTGCTTGGAGCAGAAATCTAGATTATTCCTTCCAGCTTGAATTGTTCCATGAAGTCAGATCTCACTACTTCTGCTGAGAAACAGGTTTCCTCTTGGATAGATACTGATTGATTTAGAGCATAAAACATGATAAGAAATGTCTTGATTGTAGTTCTTGAAGATAAAAAGCCACATTCAAATGCCTGTTGTTTAGATGTAGTGAGTAAGGTTGGTAAGTCCAAGGATTTTCCTTCTCAAAACCGAAGAGCTGTAGATGTTTGCATCAGAAATAAAGTTCTCGAATCTTTTTGCCAGTGGCATCTGAATTCAGTGCGGACCTACAGGAAGTGAAAATTGCTTAGTGCATCTGAGTTCAATTGTTAACATTTCCTTTTCATGGGGCATCCTCTTGGGGAAGTAGTTGCTGTGCCATGCAATAAGCCCCACACTCAGCTGGAATGAGCAGACAGGACAAGGTACCAGAGTTCAGAAGCTGCACTGGGAAAGCTCAGTTGTTGCTGGTGACATGAACTAACTACTTTATTGAGCTTTTATACTGTATCTGCACTGAGTCTCTTACAGGCACACTGGGAAAGTATGTTAGTTAAATGCATTGTCTATTCATTAATACTACAGAAGGTAGATATATATCACATGTGCAATGTTGCAGTAACTGTACCTGACTCTGAAGTTTCTTTCGGTTTTATTCTTGTCTTCTGTTTCCTCAGAATGGACCCACAGTCCTGATTCTGTTTCAAACGGTACAGGCTGCATTTTTGTGATTTTTTTTGGTGATTTTTCCCCCCCCCGCCCCTAATGGTTGCTGTATTAGTGCTTCCTCTATTTTTTTTCCCCCTGTACTTGCTTATTTGTTCCTCAGTCCAGCCTATTTGTTTGGAGCCATTCAGTCAGAAACAGTTTGAACTTCTTCTGTGTTTCGGGCTTTATTATAAAAGAATTGGATGGACATGCCAAATTTTGTCTGTGAAAAAGGGAGTAAGGTAATTTTAGTGATTGCTGCTATAAAGTGTGATGAGCTGTGGACACCAAATGCAAAGGTTCAAAGAATAAATGAATCAGAGAAGGAACTTCAGCCTCAGAAATAATGAAGCACTTACAAGATCCTATGTTCTAGTATCAATGGCATGGTTACCCTATATTTTGTACTGTGGTCAGAAGTTTTCTGTTATTACCAGGTACATTCAGGTAGGTCATTAGCTAGTGACAGTGTGATTAGTTAATCCATGAAACTACTGATTGCTAGATCCCAAGAGGTGAATATTTGTCGTGGTGACATTTCTGTTAACAGAAGAGTCTTCAGAGAGAACTTCCCCACACATTTCCTGGCAAAGTTCAGTATAGGACTCCTCTTGCTTCCTGTGGGCCAGATTAGTTGTTGTTGACCCTGTGTCAGGCTGACTAGCTGCACCTGGCTTCTGGCATTTTGGAGTGAGTGTAGTTAAGGCACACATGCTAGTGATGTGTGGAATATAGTCTTAACCATATGGCAGTATTAAGCAGACTCCAGTCAAATGAAACTTCTGTAGAGCAGGAGGTTTTTCTGGTCTGGGAACAGAGGTCAATGAGAGTTGAAACATGGTGCTCACGGTCACTCGTGATGCACACATGGATAGTATGCAGAAATTGAGAGGGAATCCTCAGTCTTCTCATCTGCTGTAGTGTCTTCGATGCCCTCTGACAAAATTTAGCAAAAAATGAATGTTGGAATAGAGTTGGTGGTAAACAGTAGTAACTTCTCCAAATCCTGTTAAGGAGAACGCTCGTTTGTAATATCCAGCAGAGACAGCAAATGCACTGTCTCATCCAACACTGCTTTTCATGTATCAGATGTATGTCTTAATGCAGACTGAGGATCAGTTACTGAAAAGAGAAGGGTGTACGTCCATGATAGTGTCTGCATCTGGAATTAAAGCAGCAGTTGATACTATGGACTGAGTTATTTAACTGGAGCAGAATGGAATACAATGTATAATGGAATGCTCCAGGGGCTTGTGTGTCATTTTTTTCGTTTCACCGCCTGGAACCATTCAGTGAAGAATAACTTGGGAATCAGGCATGCACTTACAGATCTTTCTCCATCCCAAGAAGGCAGAGATGAATTTGCCAGCAGTGTATTAGCATTGCCAGCTCCTGTAGCTAGCTTTTATGTGATGTAAAAGGAATTGCAGTAATACTACTAATTCATATAATCTTTCTTTCTTCTATTAATCATTGTCTGTATTAGAAAAGTTAAGCCTGGGGCAGTGCTGCATATCTGTCCAGTGCTACTACTTGCTGAAAAAAATTAAAAATTAGTTGTTCTTTCTCAGGACAGCTGTGTCTTCTCCCCTGTGAGTTCTATCTCCACAGTTTCAAAGAATTCCATAATAATGGAGGAAAAGATGGGCATTTGGGGTTCCCTTAGATGGGGGACACCGTATCATCCAAATTAAGTGTTTCTCAAATATGGCCCTGGCTGTGTAATCTACTCCATAGAGATCCCAGCTCTCATTTGAAGTTCTGTGTTAGATTAGGTCTGGAGAGAAAATAGGGAGGAAGGAAGAATGGGAGGAGAGAGAAGGAAAGAGAAAAGAAAAAGAAAGAAGAGAGAGGAAGGAGACAGGAGAAAGGAAGGGCATGCCATCCACTTACATTTGCCTGCTTTCTTGGTATTTTGGTGTGTATTTTCCCTTCAGTCAGTTGTCTGGGTAACATCTCCAGAAAACATGCCCTGCTAAAGCACATATTGGTGTAGGCGACAAACAGGCAAACAGCACGAGTGACTAACTAAGGAGAGGTAATTGTTAGTAGTACAGCAGGCCACTTTTTGATTGTTTTTATTTTTCTCCAAGGCTAGGTAAAATACAATAGCTTGAAATGCTGTAATAAGACAAAAATTTACAGTGCTAGTATATGGCTCAGACTGGGGCATTGTTAGCATGTGAGTCTGTAGAACAAACACCAGAAAAGGCTCTTAGTTATTTCTAGCTTTAGCACATGATTTTCCTAACTTCAAGGTGGCAGGACAGATGGGCTTTAACTTTCAAATACAAAAAGTCTGTTTTTCAAATACATATTTTTAATTTGAACCCAGACATCTCAGAAAAAGTCCTTTGTAGACACTGTGCACCTGCAGCCCTTGGTGAAGTCAGGAGCCAGTTGCCAGTAATCTGAGATCTTCCAGGAAGTCAGGTCAGTCTTAAAGTCTACATCATGAGAAATATTAACTTTTCTGCTCATTTCAGTAGAAATGAAGCTTCTAGTTATGCCTGTGTTCCTTTGTTGCCCCTAAACTCAGTTGCCTTGCTGAACTAGAGTTTATCAAGGTGCCACATAAGTGTTAATTTAGGCAGAGATGAAGTAGGAGTTTTTAGCTGTGAAGGCTTTTGCATCATAACAAACAGTGTTCTTGAACTGGATAGTGTATTTATCTTTGTTGAAAGCCTTCACGTTTTGTCAAGAAAGTCATGCCTCAGCACAAAAACTTCTCCTGGCGTAGCAAGCTTGAAAGTGTTAGGGAGTCTGCGTGCACATATTCAACAGTTTGTGATTATGAGGAATTGTACTGTATGGTGGCAAACTACTGTGCAGTGTATGGTGCACTACTGTGCAGCTTTAAAGATGCTTATGTAACAGACATCCCAGAAGTTGCTCAGACTGGAACTGGAATTTGCTATATATTAAGTTAAACAAGGGCTCTAGCTGTATCTTGCTGTATATCTTGTGATTATGTAGTCATTTCACATAGCTTTGTGTAACCACAGAGGAAGCATTCTTGTTTTGCATCTCTGAAATATCAGAAGCAATCAGACTTTTCTGGCTGCCAAGAGTGACTTTTTAAGTTTCTCTATTGGAAATTCCCAAACTGAGACTTCATTAAAGGTATTTTTTAAAAATGCTTAACTGAAGTATAGATCCAATACTAAGATTATTTTTCAGAGGATTTTATTACTTGACACTATTGAGTGTTTTTTATATATATCCCTAAGGAAGTGGAAGATGTGACCTACACAACTTCAGACTTGTTAATTTGACCTCAGAATATTTTTTTTGAGGAATGAATAATTAAAGACATGAGAGTTCAGTAGAAGGAGGACGAAATATGATCTGTTTTGCTAAGGTAGGTCATATCAGACTGACCTAGTAACTTTTTCTTTTTCTGGAAAATCGACTTATTAAAAAAAAGATGTGCTAGATCTGGTCTCTCTGGATTCTACTGAACCATTTAGCATAGTGTTGCACCAAAATTGCTGTTCAAGGTGGAGGAGGATTAGGTTAGTGTAAATACTGCAAACAATAGGAGGTAGATATGTGAGATTAATTATTCTGTGGGAGTTGACTTGTTAGTTTCCTTGAGGCATTTTTTTGTTTGTTTGAGTTGATTTTGTTGTAATGTTGTACCGAAAGCAAGCTGTGGCAACTTGCTGGTAAGAGGAGGACCTTAATTTCCAGTGCACAGTTTTAGACAGAATAACTATACAATTAATTGTATAATTAGTTAATACTAAAGGGATAGAATTCAATACAGCAAAATGTCAGGGTACACACTGCCAAGAATTCATAGTGAGTGTAACCTTGGTGTCAAAATTAGCAATCTAAGCTCTTACATAATCAGTGGAAAGAGGCAGTTTTTTAATTAGGTAGCCAACTCCTGCTTTTATCTCTTGCCTGTTAGCGGAGCCTAGACACATGACATTAGCATCTGTGCCGAATGCCTGAAATTGTATCGTGCTACAGCTTTAGTAATGTGACAATTTTTCTATGAACTTGGAGTTCAGCAATGAAAGGCTTTGAAGGAGAAAGGCCTATGTGAGGGTAAGTGGGTGTGCTGGTTTGAGGTTAATTGGAATATTCTAATGAGAGAAATTAGATTACTGGTTGTTAGTAAAATGATGATAAAGTCTACATAGTTCATTGGTCTACTAAAAGGGATAAAAAGCCAAAGAATAAACATTTTGTCCTTTTTCTGCCTTCACTCCTGAGCATTGCATCTGTTCACTGCTGTCTTTAATCTTATCTGCTAATCCTGTCTAACGTTTCCAGATGACAAAGTAAACTTTGCTGGTTCTTATGTTTTCTTCTGGGAAAGAGAGAGAGAGAGAGAGAGAGGGAGTGGCTTTAAGCCCCTTCTGGGATTGTTTTCTTTGTCTGGGAGCGGAGTTTTGATTTCTGTATTATTTCTCAATTGTAAATATTTGTAAATATAATGTGTATATTCGCTTTTAAATTTTGCTTTGCTGTAAATATAACTTCATATTACTTCCAAGCCGTCTGAGCTGCTATGCTAAATTTCAATAGTGGAGGTGGGGGGGGTGGGGGAAGATTCCTTAACCCACCACAGTGGGTTAAAGTTTGTCTCTAATCTGTCAAGTGGTGGATGGGATCCAGAGAGATGTCAGGTGGAATTGAAGCAACTGAGCTGAATACATCTGGGCTGGGACCTGATCAGGGGTAAGTATGCACCACCTCTTGCAATATCCAAGAAACTTCAGCTCCATTCAAAACAGATACAGATAAAAACTGCAGGTATGATCAAAGGAATGATGTTTCAGGAGGAAAACAGTTGTGTCAGATGTGTCAGGAAGACTAGCAAAATGGGAAATGTAATTCATGCATGTATGCTGCTGGGGTTCATAGGGAATATGAATGATATCAGGAAGGTGGAAGCTAACAAGCAGGATGTTTATAGACCATCAGAGGACTAATGAAAGTCTGCATGTGACAGTGTGTATTGTAGGAAGACTATGATACAGAAACAGAAATGTCCAGATTTAGAAGGGTGGACTTGAATATGTGGCACTTTTATAGTGATCAGAATTTGTGTGTGTACTAACATAACAATAAAATATTTAACTGATGTAAAAATGCATAGTGATTGTCTCATAACATATGATAGTAGTCAGTAAGAGAATGCTTGATTTATGTTTAATGAACAGCTTAAAGATTTATGAAGGGCAATATTTGCTTGAATTATTTGGATTTAAGCTGTTTGGCAGCTCGTGCTTTTTAGTCACTCCTATAAAGTGTGGTACTTGCTGTTTACTCTATTGCTGTGCTGTTTGTTTGCACTGCACATATAAAGCTGTGTGATGAATCAAGTAAATTTGTAGAGCTGGACAAAGGTGTCATAAGTTTAGCTTGTGACAAAGACATGTTTAGAAGCAGAGTGCTCTGCAGCAAACTCATGACCAGTGAGAGAAAAGCTTGCTCTCTAGTGAAAACTGTTGTTGGAAGATCGCTGATGTGCCTGTAGTGACAAATGATAGGTACAGTACTTACAGCCAGTGACAGCCTTTGCCCCACATATCTCCTTAGTTTGGCAAATGCTTACCTTAGTTACTGTATGTTGAAGACTTGCCCTTTGCCTAGATGCTGCTTTATCCAAACAGTAGGTTCAAAAAGGAGCTGAATTTTTTGAGCAAAGGTGGGTAATAAGCTTTCCTCTCTGTTGCAAATCCTTAGTTGCTCTGAGTAGCCTTATCCACTATTAAGACATTGATCAGGTCATTCTTTAGCAGTATTATCTGCAAAATAACAGGAGGAAGATACCACAGCAAGAAACCTTTTTAATGTACTTTTGGCGACATTATGTTTCATTTTCTAGTTATTTCCTTATTAATAAGTGCTTAGCCTGTGTTTCTGAGGTTTTAAAGTGCCTAAAAAAGATACCAGTATGGCTTCTCTCTTCCCCCCATCCCCACCCCTCCGCCCTTTTTTTCCCTTCAGCTTCCTAAGTAATCATTACATAGTGGTACTAAGTTGTTATTGTTCTGTAGTAAAAAACAATTGTGTGATGATCTCACAGTCCTTGCATGGAAAATTGCCAACAAAAACACTATTTGTTGACCGAACTGTCAATAGTTTGGCAGAGCAATGTACTGCTGGAAACACAGTGTTTTGAATGACAGTCCGAGAGGATGAATGTCAAAGAGGGAGGATTGAAGGATGGAGAAGATAAATGGAAGCGACCTCAAAGATCATCCAGTTCCAACCCCCCACCACAGGCAGGGACACCTCCCGCTAGATCAGGTCACTCAAGACCTCATCCAGCCTGGCCTTGAACACCTCCAGGAAGGCACCAGCCACAACCTCCTTGGGCAACCCATTTCAGTGTCTCACCACCCTCACTGTGAAAAACTTCCTCCCAACATCCTGTTTAAATCTCCCTTCTGCCAGTTTAAACCCATTCCCCTTCATCCTGTCATTACAAGAGCTTGTGAACAGCCCCTCCCCAGCCCTCCTGTAGGCCCCCCTCAGATACTGGTAGGCTGCTATAAGGTCTCCTCGAAGCCTTCTCTTCTCTAGGCTGAAAAGCCCCAACTCTGTCCTCGTAGCAGAGGTGCTCCAGCCCTCTGATCATATTCGTGCCCCCACTCTGGACTTGCTCCAACAGTTCCATGTCCTTCTTTTGTTGGGGGCTCCAGAACTGCACACAGTACTCCAGGTGGGGTCTGACAAA
>VWZI01010875.1:105260-130049 GCA_013396835.1 Psilopogon haemacephalus
CAGCCTGTCCAGGTCCCTCTGGATGCCATCCCTGAGAGCTTTTTCAGGTTTATTGTTTGATAGTGTCATGGTCAACTCCCTTGATTTAGTGTATGTCCCAGTTTAGATTTGGCCTTTTTTTCCTATATTTTATGTTTTATTTAGCACCAAGTCATGTTGATTTGGTTAGTAAGCTGGAGTTTTAATTTGAAAATCTGTCTAAGCCTCTTCCTGAGAGACAACACTTGGGGTGTGTCAGGCCTTTATGGGCTACCACTTGTAAAGATGCACAGAAAAGCTGGAAGAACAACACTTCAGAAATTTTCTGAAGGAGAAAACACAAACAGATCTGAGGGACTTCTACCTCTAGGTTTCGGGAAGAAGGCATCTCGCATTTCTTTTGAGGAGGAAAAAGAAACAGAGGAGTTCCTGGCGAACCTCTCCTTCCCATCACAGTTTTGGGCAGGGGAGTGGATAAGAACAAATGAAGAGGTAAACAAGAATTGTCTCATGTTTGAAATACTTCCCTGGTCTGCACAAGAACTGTTGTCAAACATTATTAAACCTAAGATGACGGAATGCAAATTTAGTCCTTTTTCAAAGTTTAAGATAGCTGTTTAAAAGTCAGAAATAATTACTTTTTTGGAAGGTTCCTATCCCTCTCTACTCACCTAACTTCAGTACAGTGCAGTGAAGTGAATCCCATCCAAACACTATACACTTTGCATAACCTTTTCATAGCATGATGCTTAGGCAGGGTGAACATTGCCCTCATGGCTTGCTCACATAGATTCTTAAATAGTAATAAAAATGAACTATATTTGTACAAATAGGACCTGCTGAACAGTATGCAGTACAAGAGGAAAGGCTGTCCAACTCATTTGGATCTTTGTCATGGTACTTCTATTAGTGTGTTTTCTGTTTGGATAGATTCTGTGATATGAAATCTAAAATGTGGCAAAGTATTTTGGGGGTTTGTAGGCAAGCATGACAGAATATTAATTTCTTGTTCAAATGTGCTTATGCTGATTTTACTTTCAAACAGAAGTGTGCCAATTCAGAAATATTCAAGATTGTTGTGTAATTCACTTTTTTTTTTTTTTTAAACGGCATATTCTCCTAGATTTAAATCCCAGAAATGCCTAAAGCATAAAGATGAGGTAGTGTAAAAGATGCATTGTTGCTTAGGTTCTTGTGAGAGTTGATTCTCCTTTAAAACATTTTTAAAATAGGCTGCCTGAAATTGTACTTTATTGTTGACCTGGCCAATGTTAACACAAGCAAACAAAGAAAAAGAAGTAAAAAGTGCAGTTCAGCTGTTAGCACCAAGGTATTTTTCAGTGGGACATGCAAACACTTCCGTTTCTGAAAGGAGATATTTTCACTGTGGTTGTACATGTTCATGTTGGTGACTTCTCTTTAGGCAAATCTGCTGCGATTTGTGATAATGTGATTTTTGGCACTGCTCCAGGCAGCTGTCAAATATTCTCAAACATTAAAAGTGGAGATGTAGAGAAAAATGGTTGGGTGGAGGGAACTCCAGCTGCATAAGCCTACAGGTTTGGTGGAATTTTCTGGAAACCAATAGTGGGATTTCTACCACTTTGGAAGTTTTTTCCCATAAACTTTGAGACGTCCACCTTGAGATGCTGGGGTTTGAAGTTGTTGTTATTTAGCTGGCACTCTCATTAATGCTACCTCAATTAGAGAGCCAGGCTCCACTTACATAAATATAAATGTTAGTAGAGACAGGTACCTTAGATTTCACTGAAGACTGCAAGCACTAGGTGAGAAAAGCCTGGCTTCAGAAGCTATACCTGTTTGAATCAAGGCACCAACTGTGATTTTTATGGGTGGTGGGAGGCAGAGCAGCCACTGTGAACTACCTTGTGTTGATTTTTCCTTTTGGTCGTCATTGTGCTTTAAGGTGTAGAATAAGGATCTTATCTTCAGTCTAAAACGAGGGGAACCTTTTTCCTCTAGCTAAGTCACTGCAGAAACTAAAGGAAACCACTCCTGAAATATTTGAAACACTTTTATTTCTTAATTAACTGGGATTCGGTGTATTCTCTTTCTTTTAAGTGCATGAGCTTGGGTTAATGCAGGAACTCAAAAATTTACAGAATAAAGTAGTAGCATTAGGAAAGGAGACTGGTATAAAAACAAGTTGAAAACGTGTCTAAATAGTGATTGGAATGTCACAGTAATAATCTGTTAGTAATAGGAACAGAGAAAATATTATAAACTCCATTCTGTTTGTCATATTCTGCAGCAAAATCCGTTTTTTAATGTAATCCTCCCTCTACCCATTGTTACTGGGAAGGGAGTTTCTTGCTTTCTAAATTTTTGTGTGTATATATATATATACACATTAATTTTTTTGTGATTTTTTTTGTTTGGGGGTTTTTTTTTACATTTTAGCAGAAGAGCTATGAGTATTTTCATTTGCCAGTCTGTGGAAGTTTAAGCTTGGTGTAGTATTGCAGTTATTTATCAATAAAAATGATTCTCATGTTTTCATTGTTATTGTATAAAGAGTCATCTACTGCTTTTGTTTGTTATTGTCTTACAGTTCATAGGCTATATAAATAGGAGCTAAGTGAAAAGAGAAATTCAAGTTTTGTGGGATTTTCAGTCTCTTGAACAGTAAGGTAGGAGGTAATACCAAACAGTGTAGGTTAAATGATGCACTCTATCTCATGAGTTCTTTACTAGTTTAAGGGTGAATTCTTTGACAGTATTCTTAATGGCTGTTGAAGGGAAATTATGAAAAAAAAAAAATTAAACATTTCAACCATATGTAGACTTAGTAATAGCTTGAAAGGTAGCATTTTATTCCTGAATTACAAACTTCAATATTTTCTGGTTTAGTTCCCCGATACTTCTCTATGAAACGGCTTTGAAATACGTAATAACAGGAAGAAAAGCCTTTTCTCTTTTGGATTCATAAGTATGACAGATAAGCTTTGTTTTATGTGGTGCCTGTTGGTGCATTTTAAGCTCAAACAATGGGTTATATTTGTTAGCCCATTTGCTTTGATGGGCTCAGTTACAGTATATGAAGTCAGATCACCCTGTCACATAATCTTCTGTTTCTTTGAGAAGTTGCAAGCACAGTGCTTTCAGATAGTGTTTGTTGCACAAGGAGAAAAGATAGGAAGAAAAGGTTTTTGAGGACTGATATTTCAAGAAGGCACAGTTGGAAGCACAAGTGACTCAAGGGGCAGTGGCTATGAATCCCCGTAGACAAATCAGACACCTGGAGCATTGGATAT
Source organism: Psilopogon haemacephalus (assembly GCA_013396835.1). Classification (NCBI taxonomy): domain Eukaryota; kingdom Metazoa; phylum Chordata; class Aves; order Piciformes; family Megalaimidae; genus Psilopogon; species Psilopogon haemacephalus. The sequence goes on from VWZI01010875.1 coordinate 108,515, forward strand.
GAGTGATCTCAAGTGACTGTATTTTACCATACGTATTTGTTAATATTTATTCAATGTTATGGAGACATACACTTGCTAGTACTCAAAATTGTCTATGATTAAGAGCTTGGATATCTTGCTTTACAGCAAAAGGAAGAGGCAAGAACAGCCAAAAAAGTTCTTGTGATTTTTCTTCAAGTCCTAAAATAAAAGCAGCTTGACATTTCCCAGTGTAGCTCTTGTCATCTGGAGCTTCCCTTCTGAGTCTTGTTTACAAACTGCTTTCCCCCTTCCTTCAGGGGCACCAATAAGTACCAATAAGTACTTGGCATCCATTACAAAAACATCTTTCATTAGACTAGACAGCATCAGTATGCTAAATAGAAGCCTCACAGAATAGGAAAGATCCCTTCTATGTCCAGCTGCATCCATCACTACAAAGATGGCACTGGTGTATTGTAACTTAACGTTTTGACTTCGAAATCATAGAACATAAAAAAAGAGTAAGATATCCTCTGCCTTCAGGTCAGTTTCCTTATTACTGATCAAAAAGGAAACTCTAAACACAAGAGCTGTAAAGACTGTGACTGTAAAGGTGCCTGAAAAACAGACACAGCAATTACCACGTGGTCACTCCTTTCCCAGAACTAAGGAAAAAATGGTAGTAAATTTTCTGTATTGGTGCCTGCAAAATGGAAGAGTCATTTTGTAATACGACAGATCACATTAGGAAAATCTATTTATCTAGTGTGTGCAAACTCTATTGTCACTTATACAGGAGTGACATGAGGGTGTCACTGGGGAAGAAAACAGAAAATAACACTAGTTTTTTGGATGCTCCAGTTGGCCACTTGCAGGCAATGTGATTTTATCTGCAATTGTATAAGGCAAACACATCTGCAGTTTCATGATGTTTGCTTTCCTGACTTTAACTGCAAGCAACAGTGTCCATTTGTGTAATGGTCATATTTAGAAATGTAAATGGCAATAAATATATTAACTTTTGCATCTTCTGACTGTACAGCCGAACTTCTATACCTTCTCATCTGGATTTCTGAAAGCACTCATCCATTCATAGGACTGGATTTTGCAAGACCAATCATTTAAATTAGTTAAACTGCTTGTGGAGCTTAGGTCATATAAAAACTTCTATTACTGGAGAAATATAGAAAATCATATTTTTGTGGCTTTCAGTCCGTTGTGAACCAAGGCTGCATTCCTGAGATTTTCTAGCACTTGGATAATTTCATAGCCAAGATAAGGATGTGATTCAGTAGCTTATTGTTTCTAGAGTTCTTAAAATCTCTGTCTGTATTACCACAGAGCTGTTTGGAATGGAAGAATTAACAAAGTACTTGTTCAGTGCACACTAATACCACTGTTTCTGCGTCGTCCTGACACTGTTCTTGCTTCAGTACTCAAAAGATCTGCAGGGGTTGGATTGAGTGCTGGTCTCCTTCATTTCAGCCACTCATCCCTGGCTTTGTTCTTCAGAGGTAATGCCAGACTCTTTAACTCACATTTATTTGAGTTAGAAAAATGCATATTTGGGTTTTCTTTAGAAGTGTGTACCTCATAAAGAACTATTTGCCATATAGAGTTTCAGTTACAGTTTGTTTCTGTTTCCTTTGTTGAAAAATATTTCTTAATTTTATGTTTTTCTTAATTGGATAAAGAAGTTATTCTTAGACTTTCCCTTTTCAGAGCTGTAAAATGCCCAGAAAGGCTTTAGCTCACCCTTTCTGAATACAAATTTACCTCTAAATTGACACCAAACATAGAAAAAAAAATAGAAAGTTAGGTGAATAGTTTGTGTCATTCTGTGCAGATGGAAACAGTATAAAATGAAATAGTTTTGACAATCATAGCTGTTTTGTTCTTACAGTGTTTAACTTGGTAATTTTAAACTGTCCATGAACTATGCAAATAAATCAGTGGGAAGTGACTGAGGAAAGCAAGCCTACGATCAGCTTTAATTTAGCTTGTACCAAAGGTTTCTTCCACTGAAAAACTTTGATGATTTTTCAAATCATAAAAGATTGAAAGCTATTGATAGAAATTTAATAACATCCAACTGCATTTTTTTTCATAGTCCTACCAGCTAACAAGTTTAGCTTTATGACATTTACTGTTTTGAAATCTGACAAAGAGGCATTACCTCAGTATCTGTGATTCACAGTGATATCACTGGGAGCAGAGGGTCATTTTGTGTTTTCAGTGGAAGAAAATAGATTGTGCTTGAAGCATAGATTTTATCCCAGTGATCACAAACAGTCCTGACAATGTTATGTCTAGCTCTCATAATTGAATCTTTAGTAAAACTCTTTAAATGAAGGTGTAGAGATGAGATCTGCATGACTTTAAAAAGCTGGAAACAGTGAGATGAGTGCTCCTTGTTCAAAAGTTTCTCTCTGAAAACGCTGGATATCCACAGCATCTGCTGGTACAAGTAAACAGTGAAGAACAGCACTAAATTCCACATCTATCTTGTTACACTCAAACTCTGTTTTGTATGCAGGGATGAGGCACCTTATATCTAAAAGGCAAGAAATTGTTGTTATTGTAATTGAAGTATTTATGGTCTCATCCAGGAATCATGACTTGTTCAGATCTAATAATTACAGGAAAAGAAAGAATGCTTCTGTGCAGGGGGGAGTGTAAATAAATAACAATACAGGTAAAATCACTAACACAAATTTTCTACTTTTTTATCTGCTGTAATGCTCACCCTTCCCCTCTCCTCTGCATCCTAAGGTGGTTTCATTCTGGTGGTGAGATGTTTCAGCAGTTGTTAGCATCTAAAGGACAGGTGAAAATGATGACAGAAGGAATATGATGTTTCTGTTGATAATATTTTCTTCACTGTAAGGTCTGCTTGGGGTAGTTTTTATGTTTGATAACAAGCTTTTAAACTTGGCTCTTTCTGGGTCTGCAGCTCCATATTACATCCAAATTTACTATGTGTGGTACCTTGCATATGTACTCTAAGTCCAGCCTCATGTCTGCAGTTCTTTAAGTGACAATGGATGAGCTGTCTATAGCTGCTTTTTTTTTTCAAGTGTCATCTCTGTACCCCATCTTTTTTTTATCCTACATTTGTGCTTGTCTCCATCCTGTCTTCACTTCTCAAGACCTCTGCTGTAATACTGGGCATGTATTTCTTTTACACTGCGGGGTGTTGGAGTTGTAAAATGATGATGCAGCCATACAAAAGTCAACCAAATTATTCATAGACATCTGGGCAGTAGGAAAAAAAATCATGTTGTTACAGTTATTGGACAGTTTTGGTCCCACCCTTTTGCCAGAAGCTCCTGCTTCTCTAGAAGAGATAGCAGATATGAGAACATGTGCCCACACTGAGCTGCAGGTCAGTATCTCACATGTGTAAAGTGGGTTTGATGAGATGGTGGACTATAAATTTGAATGGCTGAAATGTAGGTACATATTCTTATCTCAGCCAGAAGAGCACAGCAGGTAGTTGTGGGCAGAAACATCATCTCTGATGCCTTGCTTTGAAGTTTTGAGTACTGAAGTAGGCAGCACGCTTATGAATTTCTGATAATCTGTGGTGGGAGGCACTAGGAATTAACAGAAGTTAGCATCACTGTTGCTTGCCTTCAACCTTCAAAACCAGAGTCAAATATATCAGTTGTGAGAGTGAGTTAGTAGCGAACTTAAAGTCATTTGGGATGCATTGTTCACATTTTCAGGCTTTACTGTATCTGTGCAAAATTTGCTTTTCAAATGTAAGATTCAGACACACTTGACCTGTAGTAACACCCTGTTTTTATAAGTCATGCAAGTGCTTGGAAGATTGACAAAAATCTGAAATGTCTTTTTTTTCTTGAGCACTGGGTGCTGCAAGGAACTCAGCACTATTATATGCCCTTTGACCTTGTGCAGCATTTATATCTTTTTGTGATTGTTGCTACCATCCCTGCTACAGTTTACTGTTTGTTGTTGGGGGTTTTTTAAATAAACTTTTGAAGCCCACTAAACTATTTCATAGAATGACTTGACTTGAAAGGGACCTTAAAGATCATCCAGTTCCAAACCCTTGACATCTCCCACTGGGCAGGGTTATTCAAAGGCACATCCAGCCTCTTAAACACTTCCAGGAATGAAGCATCCACAACTTATCTGGACAATCCCTTCCAATGTCTCACCACCCTCATAGTTAAGAATTTCTTTCTAATGTCTAATGTAAATCTAGTTTTAAGCCTAGTTTAAAACCAATCTACTCTAGTTTAAAACCATTATCCCTTGTCCTACCAGCATGGGCCCTTATAAATGGTTCCTCTTCAGCTGTCCTGTAGGCCTCGTTCAGGTACTGGAAGACTGCTACAAGGTCTTCCTGAAGTCTTCTCCAGGCTGAACAGACTCAACTCCTTAGCCTGCTATTACAGGAGAGGTGCTTCAGTTCTAATGATTGGGAAATACTAGTTGCTGAAAACAAATTAGTGGATTTTGGTTACAGTTCATAGAATCATAGAATGGTTTAGGTTGGAAGATGTCAAAGATCATCTAGTTCCAGCCTCCCACCATAGGCAAGGACACCTCCCCCTAGAACAGGTCGCTCAAGGCCTCATCCAACCTGGCCTTGCACACCTCCATGTAGAGAGCATCCACAACCTCCATGGGCAACCCATTCTAGTATCTCACCATCCTCACTGTGAAGAACTTCCTGCTAACATCCAGTTTAACTCTCCCCTCTTCCAATTTAAACCCATTACCCCTTGTCCTGCCATTACAAGACCTTGTCAATAGTCCCTCCTCAGCCCATTCTGTAGGCCCCCTTCAGACACCGGAAGGCTTCTATAAGGTGTCTTCAAAGCCTTCTCTTCTCCAGGCTGAAGAGCCCCAACTCTTGTAGCTTGTCCTCATAGGAAAGATGCTCCAGCCCTCTGATCATCTTTGTGGCCCTTCTCTGAACTTGCTCCAACAGTTCAAAGTTGTTCCTGTGTTGGGGGCTCCAGAGCTGTACACAGTAGTGCAGGTTGGGGTTCCAATTGTTTGAAAGGATTTTTTAAAAAAAAAAAAGCTCTGGACTTCAGGAAATCATGGACATGATCCTAATTTTTCTCTGAATTTTGGACTGAAAGGTTTATTACATTTTGTCTCTCAATAGGTGAAAGAGAAAGATGGTGTTACAGCAGAATAAATTGTTGCATGGTTCATACTGCAGCTAGACAAGTACTTTTTAAAGTTTTGTGGCTTTGTTTGGACATGAAATATTTTAATTTTTTTGTGAGAGAGGGGTGCCTGCACCAGTCCCTTGCCTATAGCAGTAGAATCTGCACAAATTAGCCTGTCTCCTGTCACTTAATTTCCTGCTCCCCCTTCTCATTTGCCTTGATCAGAATACAGCTGCTGTAACTGCATTGTGAGGGGCAGGGAGTATGTGTGTGCGTATGGGGGTGTGTGTGTGAGGCATGGGGCACAGAGTGGAACTAGGACCCATGCATCCACCAACCCAGACGTGCTTGCTGCATCGGGCAATGCAGTCCCTTTAGTTATCTTTGAGTCTCCTCTTGCTTCTTCCCAGTGAATCTGCTCCTGAATGATTGCTGAATGTATAAATATTGTTGTGTATATAAAGGCTAAATCTTGCTCAAGGCCCACTCAGAAATAGGTTTAATTCTTCTTTCACTATCTGTATTGAGGCTTAGCTAATGGCTGACAGGTGATGAGCAATATCTTTTGCTCTATTTAGTCTTCAGTCCTGGCACTTCTTGAGAAGCAACTCAGCAGTTCTTTCTTCCTCAAACCCACCAACCCTACTCCATTTTGGCTGTCATTTCAGCTCACATCTGCCTTCATGTGGCTAGTGGAGAACTGTGTGAAATTCCATAGTTTCTCTTCACAATTTGGGCGAGAAAGCAAACCAAATGTTTGGAGTCTTTGGCCCAGATCCAGGAATATGGACAGGTTTATTTTTTGACCAGTTTGAGGTCTTTGACAGGGCCAGCAAAGTGGGCTCTGCATGCTGTCTAAATAGATGGTCAAGGAAAATATTTTCAGAAACTAGCAAGACACAGAAGCAGTACATATCCCCTGCTCTATGTTACAGGGTAATTTTACCATTTACCTGCAGAATAGGATTGGCATGTGGAAGGATTTAACTGTGGCAGCTGTCCCAACCGAGGTGTTGAAATGGGAGTGATGTTGGATGCCTGTGTTTCCAAACTGCTATCTCTTGTCTACGTGACTCCAGGAAGGAATCCAGGAAAGAGCCTTGCAGTCAGCATCTTGGCCTGCAGCAGCCATTTCTCCCATTGATGTAGAAAGATCAGGGTAGAAGAAATTAAACCAGCACAAAAGAATCAGCAGGAAAGAATTATTTCATTTGAAAAGATACCTAGTTTCATGGCCTTCAGAAATAGTTGAGCTGTGCACTTTGTAAGAAAAAAAGGCATACGGATCAGAAATACATGCACACAACACAGTTCAGGAGTACAAAATAAACACTGATGGAGAAACAGGCATTGACAGATTTGTATTAGTAGCATAAGATTGTAGTTTTACTTTGCTGCCTAAATCCCGATGGTAACCTTTGTGGAATATTACTCCCACAACAACATTTATTTAATTTTTTTCTAAATATTTCACACTGTTTCATTTTCTGAGCCAGTTTATTATGTCTTAATGAAAACATGTATGTTAGAGAAAGAATTTGCACATTTCCGTTTTGTCCTCTGATGCGGGTATGTATTTTTAATTTACATAAACATTTTAAACAGTAAGTGTGGGGATAGCAGGAAGTCAGAGAAATGCCATGTAAAAATGAAGAGTGTATGGGAGATTTTTCCTGTGTGCCTGTGACCTAACAGAGCGTTCCTTTCATGAGGGAAAATGTAGTGTCAGGAAAGTAAACCGATATTTAGAGCATATCCCTGGAGTGTGGTCCCATTGCACAGACAAAGCTCAGTGATATCAGAGCAGAATGTGAGATCACATCAGTCACATAGAGGACAGTGCTAACAATAGCCTGTGATTCCTGGGTTGCTTCAACCAGAATACAGAAGCTTTAATTGGAGCAATGTCAGTCTGTGAAGTAGATGGGTTTTATATGCAGATAGATCCTGGACTTCTTCTTGTAATCTAGGCTTCTCACTAGTTTCAGTGCTTTTATTCCTCTCTTTCTTCTGTGTTCTCTCCTTGTTGCCTGTATGTTGGAGGATAATTTTTTGGCCATCTGCTTGTAATAAAAAAACAATCAAAAATCTTTTTTAAGTGTTAAGGTATGTCTGGTTCGTCTCCATTTCAGATCATAAAGTGTTGTGGTTGTTCCTTCACTCCACCCTTTCCTGCAGCATGAGTAGCTCAGAGAGAGGGTTTAAGCTCTTTTATTTTTTCCAGTTAGAGTAATGCTGCTTGTGCATGGTGAACATCATGATTATGATAAAAGACTGCTTTAAAAGAGGCAGGTTTTAGATTGATTTCCAAAGGACCATCAAATTCAGAAATGTATTTCCAGTCCAAGCTCCTCAATATAAAATATGTCTCTTGTTCCCATGGGGCTTTTCCATGTCTATATAGGTAATGTGAGAACCCTGGACCTTGAGAAGTCACCCCTTCCACAGAAAACTTCACCACGATGTACCACACATGTTTCTTACAAAGAGAGTAAAGATTTGTTTAGAGTATAGACCATTTGCAAACTGTTTCAGCTTCTGTTGGTAAACAGTGGAGGAGGCTGAGAGGATTGGACAGTGAGGTGATTCAAGACAGCCAGCATGACTTTACTAGGGGGAAATCCTGCCTGACCATCCTTGTGGCTTTCTGAGATAAGGTGACTATGTCGGTGGATAAGGGACAACCTGTGGATGTGATCTATCTGGACTCCTGCAAGACCTTTGACATAGTCTCCAATGACATCCTACTTGCCAAGTTGTAAAGATACAGATTTGATAGGTGGACTGTTCAGTGAGTAATGGATTGGCTGGATGGTCACATCCATAGGGTGGTGCTCAGTGGCTCGAAGTCCAGATGGAGATCAGTGACAAGTGGTGTCCATACTGAGACCTATGCTGTTTAATATTTTTATCAGTGATATAGACAGTGGGATAGAGGGCACCATCAGCAAGTTTGCAGATGACATGAAGCTGAGTGGTGTTGTCAATACACCAGGGGAACAGGATAGTGTCCAGAGGGGCCTGAACAAACTGGAGAGTTGGGCCCAGGTGAACCTCATGAGGGTCAACAAGAGCAAGTGCAAAGTCCTGCACCTGGGCTAGAACAGTCCTCACTATCAATACAGCCTGGGGGATGAGGTGATAGAAAGCAGCCCTGTGGAGAAGGACTTGGAGATGCTGATGAATGAGAAGTTGGACATGAGCAGACAGTGTGCACTTGCAACCCAGTAGGCAAATCACATCCTGGACTCCATCAAAAGAAGCATTGCCAGCAGATCCAGAGAGGCGATTCTGCCACTTTGCTCTGTTCTGGTGAGACCTCACCTGGAGATTTGGAGCCCTCACAATACATGGAGTGGGTCCAGAGGAGGACCATGAAAATGATCAGCAGGTTGGAGCACCTCTGCTACAAAGACAGGCTGAGGGAGCTGGGTTTTTTCAGCCTGGAGAAGAGAAGGCTTCAGGGAGACCTAATAATGACCTTCCAGTACCTGAAGGGAGTGTACAAGAAGGAGAGAGACTGTTTACAAAGGCCTGTGGTGATAGGACAAGGGGCAATGGCTTCAAACTAGAGAAGAGTACATTTCAGTTGAATGTTAGGAGCAAGTTCTTTACTATGAATGTAGTGGAACACTGGAATAGGTTGCCCAGGCAGGTGGTTGGGCCCCATCCCTGGAGATATTCAAGGTGAGGCTTGACTGGGCTCTGGGCAACCTGATCTAGTTGAGGATGCCAATGCTTACTGCAGAGGGAGTTGGACTAGATGACCTTTGAAGGTCTCTTCCAACTCAGACCGTTCTATGACTCTGTGATTGCATTTCTAACTGCTCTGTAGCAAGACTCATCATTTTCCATGCCATTGTGCTGTGCTCAACTTGATAAAAGCTGTCCTGAAAAGTGAAACAGAGCTATGCTTTTTCCTTTTTAATTAGCAAATGTGTTATAAATGATGACTGCCACCTGTAGATGTGCATGTCTTTGTGCTCATAGAAGGACTACTGAAGAAATAGAAGTGTTGTGATGACAAGTGAAATCAAAGCAGTATTTCATGAAGAACAATGCGGATTGTATCTCAGTCATGGATATAGGCAAATAGTCATAACTTGCACTAAGAACTAAATGGCCTAAATTGCAGTTTTCTATTAAAAGTACTCACCTATATTAAAGACATATAAATAGGTTTTTAGATTAATTGAGTTTGCTGAAGTTCATGGCAGGGAAGGATCAAGAGGAAAGTTTGTGACAGTTTGAAAGTGGAGAGGGAGTTGATAGAAAAGCAAAGACAAAGAAAGCTTCTTTCTGCTACTGAAATTGCCTTTTGTCAAAGTGTCACTGAAAGGTGGCATTTGGGCATTTCTGCACTGCACAAATACATTCACTGTTTCTTGTGATACTTTATTTCATTTTCTTGCAAAAGACTTTTCCCTGTTCTTGCTGAGGTTACCCTCTTGCTCAGAATCCTCTGGAGGTCTTTAGAGAGTGACAGGAAGGCTCTTTTGGACAAGGGGTTTTGTCTCTGGTAATCAAGATTCTGTTCAGTGAGAGAGTGGAACACTGAACCAGCTTGCAAGGAGGGAGCTAGTCTTAAGGTGTAGTCTGAAAGGGAGAAATATCACCAGTTCATTAAATATCCTACAAATAGTTTTCAGTCCTTCTTGGAGATGATGGTGCACTTTTAGTAGGGTTGCATCTCCATCTTTTGAAGCATTAAAGCTGTCACGCTCTCCTGTTATTACTGGTGCATCTACGTGAAGAGAGTAGGATTTAGCCTTCCACTGTTGTGGCATTTTCTGCTTGGGTATGCTTCTTTACTTGATCAAATATGACAAGCCCAGTGCCCTCTTTGGCTGTAGAAAACTACAGTCTCAAGGTGGACTTTGCTCTATGATCAGAGTAGCCTCCTGCTGATTGATGCATGAATTGGGAAAAAAAAAATCCAGTTTCTTACAGTTGTGTAATGAGTGTCCAAAAACCAGGTGTTAGGCTGGAAAAAACCTTATCTCACCTGATGCTTATTTATTTCAAGGGATAGTTTGGTAGAAGATGGGAACAGTCCAAAGCACTTTGCCAAAACAACTGTGGAGATAATGAGAGTATTAGTTTGTAAACGTACAAACTAATCATCAGGGGATTCTTTTGGGGCCAAGATGATAATTGTTTTTACTTGAGATCTTGGAGATGTCAGAGTGAGACCGAGAGTCCAATAGTTTCAAGTCCATGGGCTGAGTGGCCATGCAGCTGAGCAGTGGCACTTGCATCCCAAGGCCAGCTATCAGGACTGAAGGTAGCAGGCTGGAAGTGGCATCCAATGAAGATGGTTTTTTGTTTTTTTTTTGGTCATGTGCTTTTATGCTAATACAGCACCAAATAAATATTCACATAATGAAACGGAGGTTTGTTCAGAAGCCATTTCTGCACAGTGGAGATGACCATTAGTGGTATTGTGGGTCAACTGCAGCTTTTCGTGCTTATATTGAAGTCATAGTTGAAAACTGGGCTTGTAAAGTAGTTTCATGAAGTGCAAAGCTGCGCATACTGCCAAAGTCTACTGTGTAGTGCTAGTTAAGGCACTATACATCATGCCGTCTTCAGGAAAGGGTTTGCCTGGCCATGGATTGCTTCAGCCTTTGGGATTGCTGGTTGCAAGAGTGGTGCCAGTCTTTGGGGGGCATCTAAGGAATCTTATCTAGTGTATTGATGCTGCCTTTAATTTGGTACGAATTCTGTCTCTGCTGATTTTCATCAAAAACAAGACCACAAAGTCATAATTATTGAAATGTTTGTAGTTCAAGAGAGTGATCAGATACCAGTTTTCTGGGCCTGTCAGGCTGTGCAGGGAACAGAAGGAAATCATTCCTGCTTGAGCTAGCACAACTATGTGAGTGATGCAGTTTTCCCAGGTGCAGTATCAGGCCTAAGCTATTCATCTAAATCATTTATATAATTAGAGAGAGATACCTTCATGGAGTGATTTATCCTACCTACCTTGGAAAATGATGATTCATTGTCTGGAAGTGCCTGTGTCTCATCATTGAATATATAGAGAAACTGAGCACTGAGTTGAGATCAGATACCTGCAGTTTAGGTGAGATAACACCCACTCCATAATAAGCGTTGATACCTATGTTCTTAAGCAGTCTTGGGTAATTGGTAGGGCTGGAGATTAAACAAACAGAAAAACCTCAGATTGGACTTCCCTTTCTCTTTCATTGATGCGTGGCATACGTGGGAGGTCTTTAAATGCCTACCCTTGTAATGCAAATGCACTTGAAACGAGGTGCTACCACAAGTAAATAACAAACCTTCAGTTAACCAAATAGATTTTAGAATAATTCACTTTTCCTTTTCCTTTATGCTGGCTGTTTGTAGAAACCTGCCTCGTGTAATAATTTCACCCAGTGGAGAAAGAGGTCTTCATCCTGATCTGTTGAACTTCTGCGTTTTGACTCAGGATCTTTTCTCCTGACAGTGGTAGTTACAACTCCTCCAAAGAGCAAATTTTTGAAAGTTTAACTCTGGGATAGCAACTGTAGTTACAAATGCTGTCACATAACATACATCCTTTTTCTTCATAGTACCAAGCCTTTCAGTAAACATGTTAACATATGTTTCTTACAGCTGCTCATCCCACTCACTGAATGCTGACCTGAAGTCAGTCCTTTTGAGCAGAAGCTTATTGCTCTGTGCTCTTGCTCTGACTGGCTATTACTGTGACTGTTTTCTGCATGAGGTCCAGCAGGGGATCATACTCATTCTCTATTTTCAGTAAACTTAATGTGCGAGCTAGTAATCAACATTTAAATGTATGGTTAATCTGAGAATGGTGTCTGCTCATTGGTTGTGATTTATGCTGAATAAAAACATTTGATTAATAATGCTGTTTATTTTGTTAGATGTGGACTTAACTGATGTTACAATATGCAGAATCCCTCCACCCGTGAGGAAAAGAGCCCTCTGTAAGTATGATCAGTGTGAGCAAATTTAAAATATATAATTAGGTGAGAAATTAATTTTGCAAATGAATAGTTGAGAACTTAAAGAGCTTTGGAAAACTGTTACATTCAATATTTATATAAAAAGTTTCAAAGAAAACCTGACTTTATTTATATAATCAAAGATTTATACATTTTAAGGGTATCTGCAACTACAGAGATTTTGTGTGAAAAACAGTTGGACTTTTTAACCTAATTGCTATCTGACCTGGACCTATGTGAACATGTTAGTTATCCTCTAATAACTGATTTAAGGGAAGGGGCCAGGTCATCCCTGGCCATTTGCTGAAAGAAGGGGAAAAAAACTTAGGCAAACAGAAAGATTTGTAAAAGAATTTTAGTGGAAGTCTTATTTGACTGAGTCTTACTGCATTCAGCACTGTCTGAGAAGGGCTTATGGCTCACTAGCCACTTAAACATTTTTTTTAAATAAAATATTCTTTTTTACAGTGAATGCTCAAACTTTGAAAAACACAGATTGGCCAGAAAGATCCATTCTTATCCATAACCACTGGATGCAGTCCTGAGCAACTTGCTGTAGGTGATCCTGCTTTTGAACAGGATATTTGGATTATATGAACTTGTGGTGGTTTCGCCCTGGCTGGGGACCCAGATACCTACCAAGGCCGCTCTATCACTCCCCTTCTTAGATGGACAGGGAAGAGAGAAAATGTAACAAAACCACAGGAGTCAAGATAGAAGCAGTTTAATAAAATGCAAAGCCAAAGCAACAGCTTTGCATGGAAGCAAAAGCAAACAGACATGTTATTCTCTGCTTCCCATCAAGCCAGATGATATTAGGTCACACCTGGGAAGCAGGGCTTCAATACACATAGCAGTTGCTCCAAAGGACAGATGCCATCAACAAATATCCCTACACTTCCTTCTTTCACTTGGCTTATATGTCTGAGCTGATGTCATATGACATGGAATATCCCTTTGGTCAGTCAGCTAGCCTGGCCGTGTTCCCTCCCAAGATCTTGCTTACTCCTCAGCATACTCTTGGGGCGAGGAAATGTTGTAAAAGTGTGGCCTTGATGCTTGGTTCAGCAGTAGCCAAAACCCTGGTGTCTTATCAACACCCAGCTACAGCACTGCAAAACACAGTTAGAAAGATGCTCTGTGGAGAATTAACTCCAGCTTAGCCAAACCCAATACAAAACTCCAGGGATTCCTTCCAACTTCAGCTATTCTGTGATTCTATATGAATTGGGAAATGTCCTGGTTTAATTTTTGGTTCTCTTAAGTTATATCTGTAAGCAGAGTGTTTTGTTAATACTGTCACCGAGTATTCAAAGCTTTAGTGGATGGGATGTCCAGAGTTCTCAACTTCTGCTTCTTTTGCCCTGTAATTCCCCATTTTCCTATTTGAAATTGGCTTATGACATTATATCGTGTAAACTGCAGTTGAATGAGGCAATGCATTTGTTCTGAGTGGCAGCAGACTGGCCCGTCTGGTGAACATGACCCAAATTCCTTCCTTCCTTCCTAAAATGAGCTCCCTATTTAAAATCTCATACCTAAGCTCATGTAGATGGCTGCCAGGGTTATGTTCAATTCAGTTGTCTTAGATACTTAACTTGCATCTGAACTTTAGATGTCCAGTGAACCATTGTTAGTTAAGATGCTTGAGTTCCCTGTGGAGAGAGGGAGATTCTTTTGAAATCCTGCAGAGGGAGATGCTGACTTAGTTAAATTGAGAGTCTTATGTTAGTCTTCAGACAGATTCAAAATGCCTATTTCAGACAAGGAAAAACTACATGTTTTACTTAATTAGAGTGCATCTTGCCATTGTTAGGTCCATCAACCCAAAAGGAAAGAAAATACACTCCCAATTATGTAGCATGGTTTAAATGTTTTGTAAAATGAATGAGAGGTTCCTGTGAAGGTTATTAGTCATTGTGTTACTGCCTTTCAGGTTTACCAGATTTTACCTTTGATCTGACTTCCTAACAGAACAGAGTTTGTGTTAATAGCATGACATGGATACAAAAATTCCATAACTACAGTCCTAATGGTCCTCATGGAAAGAGCATTCAAATTTATCACCCAAGCCAAAAGCACTACATTTACTGCTGTAACCAACTTTTCTATAGACTGTGCTGCTTTGCTACGGTAACATTTCACTTTATAGGCATGGTGAGGGGAGAAACTGTCATGAGTATCTGTAGACCAATATAATGTAGGGTGAAGGAAAAGGAAAACAGTGCCATGTTCCTCATCAGCAGGCATCTCCTTTTGCTTTTTCTTCACATTACCACCATAGAATTTCAGTCTCACTCTGACTCAGTAAGTTCTATTTATAGTTTTCAATATCCCTTTTTCATGGCAGTAGAGCCCAAAATGACACAGAGTGCAGACACCATCATTTCCTGACCTTTTGTTCAGCATTCAGCCGACCTATTGTCCCTTTGTCCTTATCCTTTGTCCTACCTCTGCAGCTAGAGTCCCCATCTGACAAATTTACTTGTGCTCCCCTGGGGAGCACAGGAAACTTCATTAAGGACGGATTAATAACTTAGACAAAGGAGAAGAGCAGCTGGTTTGTTAACAAGTCTCAGCTCCCATTCTCTGACAGAAGAGCTTTTCTCGCATGTGGTATGGTCTTCAAAAATTTCCACTGGAGTGCTACAGATGTAAGATTCATGCAAGCTGAGTTACTGCGCCTTGGATCTGTGCTTTGTTTGAATGACCCAAGGCAGTTTTATGGCAGTAGGTTTGCTGAGTTCAAAAGCTGATACAGGCCTAAAATTTTTGTGTGTTTTCACTCTCTTTATTGCTTAGCGTGGTAATGTTAGAGGAATAACAATTGGAGACAACCTGCTGCACTCTGCTGCTCTGCAAAACTAACATCATTAAAGCCAAGCAGCAAGAAAAGAAGGGTTCTTCATGACAAAATGACAGCAAGAGAACACAGTCCCCGCCATGGTGCAAAATCCCGCACCGTGCAACGGGCCTCCACCATCGATGTCACCTCTGACATGCTGGGCCTTTCCCTAACAGGTATGTATCTTCGTGTCAGATATTGCTCTGTTGCTCCATTGTTTTGTTTTTTCTTTTTTTATTCCAGTTGATAGAAGATTTAAATGTTCCTGGTTATCTGAAGGGAATGAGATTGAGGAATTAGGACTAGAGGAAATGGCCTCAAGTTGCATCAGGGGAGGTTCAGAGGAAGTTCTTTACTGAGTGGGTGGTCAGGCACTGGAACAGGCTGCCCAGGGAGGTGATGGAGTGACCATCCCTGGAGGTGTTTAAAAAAGGAGTGGATGTGGCACTTGATGCTATGGTCTAGTGATTAAGGGTGCTGGGGTGAAGGTTGGACTGGATGATCCTGGTGTTCCTTTCCAACCGTAGCAATTCATTGTGATTACTAATGAATTGCACTAAAAAAATGTTAAAATCTCAAACTTAATTTTTTTTTTTTTTTAATAAACAAAACATTTAAAAATGGAGAGGTAAAGAAAAAAAAATACACAGAATTTCGTTTTAGTAAGTTATATATCAGTAAAAAATAATCAATAGGGAGAGAAACCGAAAAAAGAATGTCAAGGTCTCGGAAGAGTCTTAGCAACCTCCTTGCCTGACATTGTATAAAATTTTCAAGATTGTTAAGGAAGCTGAGAATGATCTGCCTCACCTTTTATGGTGACTAAATTAGAACTGTAACCTCCAGAGGCTTTCTCTGATTAGTGAGGAAGATGGGTAGTTTTAAACTTCTCCCTATTCACCGATCACCAAGGAGGTGTATCTGGCTTAATAATTTTAAGTTAATAGTGTCTGAGACTAAGTGGCTTTAATCTTGCTGTTTTCTGCTGAGATGGGTCATTCTGTTTTCCCACAGTCTGTGCATAGTTTGCCATATTTTTAACATGAGATCACCTAAAGTTTTGCCAATCAATTTTGGGTATGAATATGATTAGCTAATAATATTTTAAAATACTATGTCTCATTGAATTACAAATGCTGTATTTTTTTTTTCTATAAAATTTAATTTATTTTCTTAACGATGGCAACTTCAGGAAAGGATTTGCATGACAGCAATGTTTGGCTAATCTTTTGTTATTTTTTCTGATTTACAGGAAACATTCAGGATCCAGATGAGCCAATTTTAGAGTTCAGTTTAGGTAGGCTTACTGACTTTTATACTGAGTTTCATGATACATGCTACTGAATATTCCTCTAGTTTTTTATTCGTCAAAATGTCTTTCATATGGTAAAGATTGAAACCTTGCTTCAATTTTTATGGAGACGCAGTGCTTTCATTTTTTTTAATGCATGCACAGTATCTTTTGATAAGCAGCCAGCAGTTTGGTTTAGTTTAGGTTTTTAAAGTCTGTAATTAAAACATCTATCTTATAATGAGTTTTTTTTTAATGTTAGTGTTATTTTTAAATGCTTCTTTTGCCTATGTAAAGATACAGTGAAACTATCTTCAGTCTCAGTGTATCAGCAGATCAGGTCTTCAAGCAAAATGAAGACACATTGGAAATGCTGTTTCAGGACAGAATATTTTCTAAGAGTTGCCAACTATTACACATACCTTCTTTCCTGTGATCTTTGCTGTCAAGTGATAATGTGAGATGCAGAGGTGACCTAATTTCTGAGATGGTTAAATTTGGAGAAGATCCTTGTGCTTTAAATGAATTTTCTTCATGGAATTTCAATTGCAGCACTGTTTTTGTGGCTTAATGTTGCATTGATGTCTGAAGTGAAAAACTGTTTTCTTAGATATATCAATACTGTTATGAATAATAATCTGAACAAGAACTTCATATAACTGAACAAGGTACTTAAAATATTTTCAGACAAAATATCTAGAATTGCAAAGCTGTTTAGTGTACATTTACTTAATTATGTAGATATCAGAATTAATTCTTCTACATCTAGCTGAAGCAGAATCAGATTGTACTCTATCTGTATCTATCTAGCTAGGATTTGGCTCTGATGTTTAATGTAGTTGTACAGAGTCTTTCACTGATCTTGTTTCCTACTCGCCATACTTCATTCCCAGCAGCTAAACTCACAATAACATTTTAAAGTGAAAAAAAATCTGTCCTTTTACAATTCCAAGCTAATTCTTCTCATTGTAGTGCTGCTTCCTGATCAAAATTTGAGCACTTGGTTTTGGTTGTACATGGCAAAATTACATTTGGTAATTGGCTTAATGGAGTATGACTTCGGATCAAATGCAGCCACACTTATGAGATTCCCAGAGAAAAAGCTAAGCATGTGCACTGTTCTAATGAGCTGTACCAGGAGGCTGGATAGGCAGATGCTAGAAGAGAACAGCTGAAATTACAGCTCTGCAGCTTGGAGTCATACTGATCTGGTTGCATGTTTACTGTTTGGACACTCTAAGATGAATTATGTCTGCCTTTGTACTGTGGTGGTAGAATGAACATTAGGCCCTTCTTGACTTCATTGTTCTGAGTATCTAATATGCTTTTATAAAAGTGTAGAGTCTTACAGCATTATGAAAAAGATCCTGAATTTAAATTAATTTATCTATCTGTTGCATGCCTACAGCTTGCAGTGAGCTGCTAACTCCATCGCTAGATCGAAAGCCAAATAGTTTTGTAGCAGTGAGTGTAACTACACCTCCTCAGGCATTCTGGACAAAGCATGCACAGACAGAAATTATTGAGGTAAGTGGTGAAGTACTGCTGGATTAAAGTTAAAATTGCAGCTGTCACAGGAAATATTTCTTCCTAACAAATATCACTTTGCATTAATTTTAACCTTTTCTGTTTACAATTGCAGGGTACAAGTAATCCTATCTTTCTAAGCAGCATTGCCTTTTTCCAAGACTCTCTTATCAATCAAATGACACAAATCAAACTCTCTGTGTATGATGTCAAAGACAGATCTCAGGGAACAGTAAGTTGTTTTTTATTCTGTTGTGTAGCCAGTCAGTGTGGAACAAGGGCAAGGAGATAGAACTAGTAATTTTTATGGAGGAAAGCAAAGCCATTGATCCTAGAGCAGCAAAATGGGTAGCAGAAGGAGGGAAAAAGAACTGTGAAATGGGCTTGACAGAGTAGGGAGCATTACCATTTCTCTCAAATAAAGCTTATCTGCCACAAGTTTGGGAACCACTGATTCAAATTAAGAGATTTTGTCACTTGTTCTCTTAAGTTGTTGACTGCTTTACTGAACTAGATAATGAATATCATCCAGTGTTCCTAACTGAAGCCTCTAATCTATGCCAAGAATGTTTGGCCTGTAATTAAATAGTCCTTTTGAACAGAGCTATTAAATTCCAGACATTAGCCTTCCTTGACACCTTAGTGATTTTGTGCACAGGTGAGATTTGTCCCCTTGCTGAGGTTTTAGTGCCAGCCCTCCCATTAAACTACTTAGATATGTGGGCAGCTCAAGCTGTTTATTCTGAGGCTCTTGCCCAGAATGCTGTTTCAGACTTTATGTGTCTGCTTTTCCACGGCTTCCTCAAGGGCAGCAGAGCTGTCTCTTTCTGTAGTGTTCCATAAGGAGGTGCTGGGGGAAAAACAAGAACCTCCTCTTCAGGAGGAGCCAAGTTTGGTTCCAGAAGGGACTATGAAGTGTTGACCTAGTCTGTTGGAGCCCTGTACAGTCACCGTTTTCAGTTCTCCTCTATTGCTCTTCCTGAGCTCATGTATTTTGAGAAGTCTCCACTCACATTCTAGAGAGGAAAAAAAAACAAAAAAGGCACCAAATGTATTTGACAGTAAAGGATTTTAATCAGTTACATATGGCATATGTAATTTTTTTTTTCTCTCAGGCTTTGCTCTATTATAATTGTCTTTTGGCCTTCAGTGCTGTGGACAAAGCATTTTTTCATTGTAGAGGTAAATAATTACTCATCTTCTTTCAGATGTATTTGTTGGGTTCTGGGACGTTCATTGTAAAAGAGCTTCTTCAGGAGAGGCATCACAGGTTGCACTTAACACTAAGGTTTGTAATATTCCTTTCAATTTAGGAATTCTTAAATTCGTGTAAACATGATTATTTAACTATGCTGACATGTAGAGCCTGTGATGGGGCAAGTGAAACCCATGGAAACAGGGTTATCTTAGCTGTTTGGAGTATCTTGACTTATCTAAATCTAGTGTCTCTGTTTACTACTTGAACACCTACTTGTTGCTAAATTGTGTATTTCTTCCTTAATAGTGTATTTATCAATATAATGCACTAGAAATAGAGTAGGAATCACATTACTATAGCATTGATTGATGTATTCTTCAAGTTTAATTCACGTTGTAAACTCTTCTGGAAGGAATGTGACTCAGGAGGGAGTGCAAAAGAAGATATGAGTCAACTACCAGTCCTTAAGGTAGTAGTTCTAGTTGTAGAAATCAAACCACAGTTTCAAAAGCCAGTATGAAGAAAGAAAGGTGAGATTAAGGAAGGAGTGCTCTGATGTGGAAATGTACATTGTAGTAGTATGTGTTGAAAGTGCAACAGGCATCCCTGTTAGAGAATGCTGGGGGAAGCCAGCTGAAGGGAGAAAGTGTAATTGGAGAGACCAAGGAAGATGGTGTAGGTAGTATTGACATAATCATCACTAGAAAGAGTGAGAGTGATAAAGTTGCAAAAATTTATTAGCCCAGATACAACTAACAAAACACAGGCAAAGCTTTTCATGCTGAAGGAAGAGTGAGGTTTTTGGCTTTCCTGTGATGTGTTGTAAAGAAAAACTTGACATAATTTAACAGGGAGGAGTAGATGAAGTAAATGAGTCAGAAAAGGCAACAAAAGTATGGCATTGAGTTAAAAAAGTATGACAGTGAGTTAAGATTGTGAAATTTATCATAGGTGTGAAGATGAGAGTGTTTTGAGTGAGATGAAAAAGAGGAGGAATGTGATGGCAGGAATTTCATGTTTGTGTGCTAAATATGATTATTCTGTTAGATTTATTCTTTCATGACTAAATAAAAAACTGATTTTATTAACTCTCTTGTTTTGCTGTCAAGTATATTCTGATTATGAAAGTCCATTAATACATGCACATACTGCCATTGTCAGCCCTCGGATGTATAAACTGGGTGCTGAGTGATATCTATAAATATGATGCATGATTTGGATGCTTAAACCTTTTTTTGTAAACACTTTCTGTCTACACCTTTTTTTCTTAGCTGTCCCAGCATATTTTTACATGCACACAGTGATCTTAAAATACAATTTAGATTCTAAATAATAATATGAAGTCTCTACCAAAATCAGTATTTGTTATGGGTGACACGTGATCAGTTACAGCTATGCTGGATCTGGGTACTGGTGTATACTTAGAAAACAGCAAGATCATAGCTTTTCCCCACTTGATTCTGTGTCTCTCAATCACTCACTGCCCTCTCAATCATGTTTATGTGATGTCAGCTGCCCTCTCCAGCAGACAGATGGCTGCTGGTCTGGGAAGGTGGGACAGAAAGTTGTGTCAGTTTGTGCTATGCAGCATCTCTGCTGTTAGTGACCTGTCTCAGTTGATAGTGGCCAAGTCCTTTGATATCTCTAGTATTTGTTTCCGTGGAACTTCCTGATCTCCAGGATCTGACTCTACCTTGGGGAATCTTTCCTCCATTGAGAATCTTTACCACTTTCTTCCCTAGACCATTTATTTTCAGAATCCTTTTTTTTTAGCATCAGCTTCTCTTTCTGGAATGTCACGCCCCCCCATTTTTCCCAAGCTAAATAGACTGTCTGCAGAAGCACATGATCTGATCAGTGTCCTAACTGATTACTTTGATTGACTTCTCTAAGTGGAAGATTATGGATGTGATACTTCTGTTTAATTCACAGATTATCAAACTTTACCAGATGCAAGTGTAGCAGGTTCAGCTACCAAATAGCAGAGTTCTGTCTGAAAGTTGAAAAGTTCAGTTTCATACATCCCTCAATCAGGTGGCACCTACACATGCACAAGCACACATATCCAGCTATCTACTCCCTGACAATGTTTGCAATTTAAGCTACTTTTGCCTACAACAGGCTAAGTGTAGAATATGAACTTTCTCTGGTTTTACAGAGGTATTTAAACACGTGCACAGTTTTAGGTTAGCCTCAATCAGGAGATCTGTATGGTACCTCTGCAGGATGAGGGATTCATTTTCCTGTTGGAACGCCTCATTAAAAAGATGTAAATTGAAGTTAAGAAGCTTCCTATTTAAATATGTTCATTAAATTTAAAGATTAATACCCTTTTATAAGTGTTCCCTTGTTGATAAACAGGTCCACCTCCAAAAAAATCTCAACGCAGAGTGTTTGTTGCAGGTCGGCTGAAAGTGATCGTGTAGGTAACATTACAGTTATTGGATGGCAAATGGAGGAGAAAACCGATGAAAGGCCTCCAGTGACAAGGTCACCCGATACCATTAATGGAAGAGTGAGTATCAGCATTGCATCAAAAACCCACCCTCCAAAAAAAAAAAAAAAAAAAAAAAAACCAAACAAAAA
>VWZI01010875.1:130075-185470 GCA_013396835.1 Psilopogon haemacephalus
AAAACCCACAAAAAAAACCAAAAACCCAAACCAAACAGATTTGTTAGTGTTGAAATAAGCTATCTTCATGTCTCCAGTCGGCTTTCCATCTTGATACTTAGTAGGGTTTTACATTGCAAATTACAGTAAAGAATGTCCTAATTGTGATGAAGAGGTTATGTATTTTGCAGAGCTCTTGGTGCTCATGTTTGGGGTAAAGTCTTGAGGAAAGTTTTAGTTTACAGGGATTAAGCTTTGCCTTTAAGTGCTCATGATTTCATGAGAATAGACTTGTGGTACTGTATGTTGGTGTACTTGGTGCATTGAAAGGCAGTTTCAGAGGCTTGGTATTCCAGTGCATATTGTGAATTGAGTGGCATTAAGCAAAGCTTTAATGGGGATGCTCAGGGAATTTACAGAATTTTCACAGGTAACTTAGAAGGTTTTAATAAAACTAAACAGGTTACTTGAATAATGAACTTTTATTTTCTTTTCTGATCCCTAAATATTTTATGGGAATAGATATTTATAATGCTTTATCAGCCTAGACATATGTTTAATTCTGTAAACCTTTTGTTCTGAGTATCCAGGTAATAATTTCAATTTTATCTTTGTATTGCCGTTACAATGTGGATTAGTATCACTTTGTATCCAGCTGGACTTGTACCTGCTACATATTGGTGCAGTACCTTTAAGAAGTTTGGAGCTGCACTAATATAAAGTAGATGAAGGGCTGGATGAAAAGTTTGACAGCATTTTGCACTGTGCAATAGAAGTAAATATGAATGCTTAGGTTGGAGTTTTTAAGTGGTGTGGTGGGTTGAAATTACCCCCAAAATAAAATCACCAGACTAGCTCAGAAGGTTTGAAAGCAAAATGAAGCTATATTTAGAGCAAACCTAAAATCTAAAAACATTAAATACAATTAATATGTACAAAATATATTTACAATTATTTACAATTCAGAAATAACACACACGCACCCCTCTGGACAAACCCAAAAGGAGCTACCAGCCTCCCTTCTTTACTCCCCTTCTGATATGTCACAGACGCAATATGCCAGCAGAAGGTCAGGAAAAGGTAAGGAAGTAATGCAAAGAGAAGAAACCAAAAAGGAGATACAACAGTTTGTGCAGCACACTTTATCCTGAACCAGCAAACAAATGGAATGATATAGACTTATCATTGTTTTTCTTTTATGTCCAATGCCCTATTTTATTTACATTTTTCTATTATTTTTTTTCTATTCAACATCTTGGAATTTTCCTATTTCTTGTTATAATTAAGACACTAAGCTAAAGTATTAGTTTTAAACCACCACAAGTCAGTTTCTTTTAGCCTGCAGTATTTCTTGTCCACAGTAAACATGTTTGAAATATTTAACTGTGCTTTGTATTGAGTATTCCTTTTGAGACCGTGTAATGAGGTCATTACTGAGGTTTTATTCTTTACTATTTGTGGGTTTTGTTTTTGTTTAGACTGTGTTACCAGTTGATGAAAGTTTAACAGAATCTTTAGGAATGAGATCAAAATACGCTTCATTACGGAAAGATGCACTACTGAAATCTGGTAAGCTGCTGTGGGCTGTGACAAGTAAGCTTTAGGCTTCAGTAAAAGATAATCTCTTGCTCTCTACCTGTGGCCCCAGGGTATTTCAGCAAATGTTTCATTTCACTGGAAACTGGCTGCTGATTGAGCAGTCCTTTGAGGAAATAATAAATTATTTTATAATCTGCAATATTTCGTATAGTGAAAACAGCAGAAGGAAACCTTTTATCATGAAGTTGACTGTAGTATAAAATTTTCCATGCATTTGGCTAGTATACTTAAAAGTAATCATTTGGAGTGGAGGGGAGGGACAAAGAAAAGCACTTGCTTTAGGAAGTAAAAAAATTCACTAAGAAAGTTTAGTTTTTCAGCAACTGATTTCACAAGAGAAAAACGCACAGTACACTACCAGAAAAAGAAAAAAAAACAAAAACAAAAACAAAAACCCCATGTTTCTAAAGTTAAATATGTATTTCATTTCCTTACCAGAGTTTTACAGCATTTGGAGGCTTTTCCTGCAAGTACTATAAGAGTGGTTATTGAAGAATGACCATACCTGGAAAAGCTAGACTGTTGCCTGGTTAAACCAGATCTTTACAGCAGTGTTCATCAAATCTAGCCATTTACTTTAAAAAATGAGAGACTTTATACACATCCAACTCAAACCCTATTCTTAAGTAAAGTTTTTAATTCTTTAGTGTTTGGTGGCGCCATTTGCCGAATGTACCGTTTCCCAACCACTGATGGAAACCACTTGAGAATTTTGGAGCAGATGGCTGAGAGCATTTTATCACTGCACATTCCCAGGCAATTTGTGAAGCTTCTTCTAGAGGAAGATGCGGCAAGGTGAGTTCGGGTTGGTTTACATGTACAGGAATGCAGCAGTGATACAGAGGGCTGTTAGTGAGTTACCAAGGAAACGTATCTGTGTTAATACAGAAGAGGCACTGAAGAAAGAATAGTAAAAACATCAAGTTGCTGACTGTGCTGTTACAGTGAATAAGATTTCTTGCCAGAGTGTTGAGTATGGGCTTGAACATATGGTAAAGTGAACAGACAGACGTGATGGGAAGCAATTGTTAGCATAATGAACACTTAGGATCGTACTGCAGTTAGCTGCACTTAGGGGTTAGCTATTCCTCTCAGAAAGGTATTAAGGGCAAAGGATACTGTATACCCACGTGGCTGTATTAGGACCAGCATTACATACATATATATGTGTGTGTATATGCATATTTTTTATTTATTTTTATACACACACACACACACACACATATATATATATATAAAACATTTATGCATTTCAGTACACTTTGTTTTCTAAACTTAGTTTGTTTTTATTATAAAGAGGAAAAGGAAGTTGGATTAAAAATAAAATATCAGTGTTTCTCGGGTACGAAAAGGTCTGAATAGATGAGAAAATACAAATGAAAGAGTAATAACTCTAGCTTCTGAGAATTTTGAGAAGTGAACAGAGACAACACAGAAACCAACTGAGTGTAGTGAGTAGGTGTGGTGGTTTGGTAGCTGGAAGTTAAGGAAATGAATCTTTATATTTACAGCTTGATATATAAGCAGATATTTGCAATATATAACAGATATTTACAGATATATAAAGCAAAAAAGGTAGTACAGAAATACCACCCCCCTCCCATAGATCAGAATCCCTAAGAGGGGTTTCCAACCACCCCACCACCTTCCCCCACTTCCCAATGTTATCACACTATCTGTCTTAGGTACCAGATAAGCAAAGGTAGATCAGCCAGGGGGTTAGCAGCAGGAAAGTAGTTAGTGAAGTTACACAGATCCAGCTAAGAAAGGCAGGGAGAGAGAGATGTAGCAGCCAGCATGGCTTAAAATGATCTGTCTTATTTTTTGTTTGGATTCTAACTTCTATACATTTTTCAGTAACCTATGAGTGAAGTAGAATCATCAATATTTTGCTTTCTCAGCCTATAGTCTAATTTCTTATTAAAATTCTCCAATTGGTTCAAACCAGCACAGTAGAGTAGTATACAGAAGACAAATCTGAATCATTTTGAAGGTGAACTTTGAAAAAGTCAATTGACTTCTGTACTGTGAAAGCAAAACAAAGATAGAAGACAGGAGCACTGAATCCACTCAATGACTTAAAAGTTGGCTTTGAGAGTCAGAAGAGCAGTTTTGAATGGAAAACAGAGAATAAAACCCATTGAAATGACAGGTGTTGGGAGAGAGAAGGAAATCTATTGAACATTTAATAAATTTATTCAGATTTTCTTTATTTGAAGCAATTAACTTTCTTCCAAACAACTTATTTATGAGTTTTACTTCCCTACATTTGTAGTCCATGGTTTGCAAACAGGATAGTCTGTGTATTCTTTATGAAAGTCAAGACTGGGATGGTAAAAGAATTTTAGTTGTAGTTCTGAGAGCTAGGCTTTTATTTTGGCAGTGTTTGAATCCATTGCTATAGATATAACTAAGCCTGATCTTAATCGAAAGCTTTATTTAGTGCACTCATTATCCTCTATTAATACATTTCAATTCCATTAGGATAACGGGAGAGAAAACCATGTGTTATTTCATATGGGCAGGCAGAAGTAGTCTACAGTGTTTTCAGGTATTTTTGTATTTGCAAAAATGATAGATTCTCAGTGGAAGATGGCAGTGACCTTTTATGACGTATGGAGAAACTAATGAATGAATTTTCCAAAGTTTACATTGAATTTTTCTTTCTGCTGTTTTTGGTTTTTTTATTATATGCACTAAAGTGTCATCAGATCTTAGAAACTAGAGGGTGTATTGTGTCTTGGCAGCTGTCCTGCTACAACCTTGATGGAAGTGGTTTAAGATACACCATTATGCATTTTGACGTGGATTATTCATTGCTCATTTTAGATCTTTGTTTCTCTACAGCTTTCCACACAGTACATTTAAAAGCATCTATTTGCTATGAGGTACAGCTCTATAATAATGTAAAAAGTTGGTAAGCTTATCCATAAGTTGCCATTTATGATGAATGTAGTTTAAAGACTTGGAGATAATAAGAGGAGAATTTAGAGAGAGAGTGGAGAATAAAGATAGGGCTTTTTTTAAGACTGTGGGCAGTGGAGTTAAGGAATTAGCCATGAAATGTGGTTGTTCAGAGGCTCTCGCTAAAATCATGTAGAGATTGATGGATACATATTGTATGCAGTTATACGTTAACGACTGCCCAAGTGATGGCTAATTCAACTTTGTATGCTCTGACTTGAGTGACTCAAAGGTAAATACAAGTTTTACGCAGTTAGCAAGAAAGTCTTCCTTCTCCCTGCTCAGTAACGTGCACAATCATGCTTTGTATTCTCAGATTTAGCTAAGTGCACATTTCTCCATTCTCCGTGCTGCAGCCCAGAGAAATTCCAGATAGCTACAAAAGCATAGCTGCTTCTGTATTAACATCCTGGTGACTTTAGAAAATGTCCTTGGATAATTACAACTGCTGTGTGTTACATAAAGCTCTGAGCCAGAGGTTCAGTATCTACATCAGTGATGCCATGAGATTGAGTGCACTCTCAGCAAGTTTGCAGATGATACCAAGGTGACTGGTGTGGTTTATGTGTCTGAGAGATGGGATGCCATCCAGAGAGATCTAGACAAGCTGGACATGAGGTGAACCTCATGAGGCAATAAAGCAAATCACAAGGTCCTTCACCTGAGTAAAGTCAGTCCTCAGTACCAATACAGGCTGGGTTACGATGTGGTCCTGAGGGACATGGTTTAATGGTGACCTGGTAGTGCTGGGTTAGTGGTTGGATTTGAGGGACAGTGATCTGCTGGAGAGGGTCCAGTGGAGGGCTATGAGGGTGATTAGGGAACTGGAGGGCATGACTTATGAGGAGAGGCTAAGGGACCTGGGACTTTTTAGTCTGGAAAAGAGAAGACTTAGAGGGAATTTGATAAATGTCTACAAATATGGGAACGCTGGTCAGGAGTGGGGGGACAGGCTCTTCTCACTTGCTCCCTGTGAAAGGACAGGGGCAATGAGTGTCAGTTGCAGCAAAAGAGGTTCCACCTCAATACAAGGGGGAACTTCTTCACTGTAAGGATCACAGAGCACTGGAACAGGCTCCCCAGGAGGTTGTGGGGTCTCCTTCTCTGGAGACTTTCAAGGCCTGTCTGGATGTGTTCCTCTGTGATCTGTGCTAGATTGTATGGCCCTGCCCTGGAAGGGGGGTTGGACTCAATGATCTCCTTGGGTCCCTTCCAACCCCTAATGTCCTGTGATCCTGTGATCTTAAAGGTCTCATCCAAGAAAAAGAATTCTGTGATTCTTTTATGAAATCAAACGCAGCCATGTGGAAAAGAACTTGGGGATAGTGGTGTATAAGAAGCTTGACGTGAACCAGACTTGTGCACTTGCAGTCCAGGAGGCCAAACATATCCTGGGCTGCATCAAAAGAAGCAAGGTTGGCAGGGTTAGAGAGGTGATTCTGCCACTCTGCTCTGGTGAGACCTCACCTGAACTACTGTATCCAGCTCTGGAGTCCTCAGCACAGGCAGGATATGGACCTGCTGGAGCAGGTTCAACAAGAGGTGACCAAGATGAATAGAGGATTGGAGCACCTGTCCTGTGAAGACAATCTGAGAGAGTTGGAATTGTTCAGTCTGGAGAAGGCTCCAGAGAGACCTCATAGCAGTCTTCCAGTAACTGAAAAGGGCCTACAGGATAGCTGGAGAAGGACTATTTCTAATGGGCAAATTTTGACTACCTAATTATGGCATGCACATCCCCTTCTGGCCTAACCCTGTGAGACAAAAAAGTAAAACAGTGTTAAGATGCGAATTTGCTTCAGGAAGACCTGGGCTCATATGCATGACTAGTTCTGAGCAGTGAGTTTGACAAGGTAGTCATAATAGCATCTTTTGTTGAAGCAGTTTATGAGATGAAACTGGAAGTGTCTTTTTCCAAGTCACTGATAAATATGGTTTACACTTGCCAGTTGGCAAATTGATGTTTTCCTTGGAAATTTGCTTGATTTTGGTAATGTCCTAAATACTGTGGACTAAGGACACTGAGAGAACTGCAAAAGACTGCTGGATGCTTCTGCCAGATGATCTACATTTTCTGGGGCAAGGTGCTTATGAATTTTGAATGGTGTTGGCCTGCTTACCTTTTCCCTTCTTCTTTTACTCCGAATACTGTCTTAATGCAGACAGTAATAAAAGTATAATGTGAAATACAGTGACTAGTTTTTCTGCAGTTTTGGGGACCATGTCATGTGTGATTGAAAACCTAGCAGTCAGAGTGCAATGTGAAAGTCAGAGGGTTTCCTGTTCATATCTGCAAGTATCAAGTCATTCTTTATCCTACCTACAGTGAAACCTGAGTGCCAAATAATAATACCGAATCTCAGGTGAGAGATTTCTTGGCTCATTTTTTGTTTCTCCAAACATTTGTTGATAATTATTCTTCTTAGGCCCTCCCTGCCTAATTTTGAAAACTGTTGTGTAGATACCTGGTCAGTGCAGATACTCCTTGTACCTAACGTCAGATAAGTGCTAATCTCCCACCTAACTCTGTCATTGTTCTGATTGAGCTTGAGAGCCACCAAGGTTCCTTGGAGTAGCCTATAAAGTTCTTCATTGTTCCAAGTCACCTGAGATAATGATGCTGCACATGATTTACAAATCGTTATATAGTTTGAGAGTTCCTGCAGAAAGTTTGGTCAAAACCAAATCTTCTCACACTTGAGGCTCCTGGGCAGAAAATTGTGTATTCTGCCTATGAGAAATCTACAAATCTTGGAGTAGAGCTCAACAGCTATGCTTTGGGATGTACATTTGGAAGCATTTGAAGTCTGGTGAGTATGTTAGACCAGAGTGAATTGAGAATGTATCAGCTGAGGATGTTGCTGCATTCATATAAGATAATCCTCAGTCTTGGACAATAAGGCTGAACACTTCTCTTTCCAGTACCCCACTTCTCACCACCCTTTTTTATCCCTAGGGTTTGTGAGCTAGAAGAATTGGGAGAATTGTCTCCTTGTTGGGAAAGCCTTCGTCGACAAATAGTTACTCAGTACCAAACAATTATTTTAACTTACCAGGAAAATCTAACTGATCTGCACCAATATAAAGGTAATTTCTTTTTTGTGATAGCTTGATGCTTCTGAATGGTGATTGTTAATGCCTTCCTGAAATTAGGAACCCGGAATGTTTTAGTTAAAAAATACTGTTATTAGATTTCATTATGGTTATTTTCCTGCATTTCTCAGGTCCTTCCTTTAAAGCCAGTAGCTTGAAAGCTGATAAAAAATTGGAATTTGTTCCTACAAATTTACATATACAAAGAATGAGAGTCCAGGATGATGGAGGATCAGGTATTTGTTACTGTCTCTCTTTTTTCACCTTACTCTGTTACTTTTCTCTCTATTCTTAATTAAAAAAAAAAAAAATCCATCCTTAGCCATATAGACAAGATTCTAGAAACTACTGCGCTGTAGTACTAGTGCTACTTGGTGTTTTCAAAGCACCTTCTCAAGTGGTGTAAGCATAATTATTGCTATTCCGTAGGTTAAAAAATGAGATTCTGGAGTTAACTATGCCCTAGGTGATGTAAGTCAGCCTTTGTACTAGGGAATATATTCTACTAAGCTGTTGTGTGCCTTCCAGTCGTTTTGAATTGTAGCAGAATAGCAAAAGTTCTGACTGATGTTTATGGCTAAACTTACATCCATTTTCTCTAAAATGATCAGGTATGGTTGTGCAAAAGTGCACCAGCTTGTTCACACCAGGTTTATTTCTTCACAAATACCCTAGATTTTCCCTTGTCTTAACAATAATCTCCACTAAGAATGGGCACACACTTCTCACGTGTGCATGTGAGTGACTGGTAATGGCAGTTTTATTGTTCAAGGCTTCTTTTTTGCTGTCCATCCTCTGAATTAAGAAACAGTGGACCAGCAGTCAAATACAGTTCTTTCACCACAAAATTATTTGTTGGGTTTCCAGGAGCTCTAACAATTCAGTTTTCAATGTCCTTCAAGACACTAGCATGAATTTTTGTACGTTACTTTCAGAGTAGTTTTTAATTTCCACAATTCTGTGTCCAGATATATTATAAGCTTTCATTTGTAAGTCCTTTTTGTCCATCCTAGATCAGAACTACGACATAGTCACCATAGGAGCACCAGCAGCTCATTGTCAAGGCTTTAAATCAGGTGGCTTGAGGAAAAAACTGCATAAATTTGAAGAGGCAAAGAAACAGTAAGTAGAAATGTCCTGTCAGCTCTTATCATGCCTTTTCTTTCCTAGTTTGTGCTCAGTGATTTGAAAAGCCACTTCATTCTATGTTTTTGTTGCACTTCAGTTAATAGTTCTACTATACAATGTGGAGACTATTCATTGTGTTTTTCCAAGGAAGGAGAGGGAAAAGAAATTCATGTTTATATTGCCATATTTGTTTGTTCATCTAGTTTAACTATTTTAGATGTTGGGTTTTCTTTCTGCCTAATTGTGGATTAGAAAATGTGTCTGTAGAATGTCGTTGGTTGCACTGCATCATGCTTCCAACTCATTATTTTCAGGAGACTTTAACCCCTCTCATAAGTTCAAGGTCCTGTTGTTGAACTCTTTGTAGTATAGGTAAATTCACTGCTGACAGCTTGGATTTAGTTCTGGTACTATTGCTGAAGGCTTTTCTGTGCGCCTCAAGATTTATGAACAGATAAGGCTTCTGAATCTGGCCTCATCCTACAGACAGAATACTTGACCTCCACAGTCCCATCTTCCAGAACTTAGTAACCTCTCTGGAATTGTCATCATATGTACCAAAGGAAGGGGCAGAATTTGTAATAGTGACATATGCTAAGGGGAGAAAACTTCATGGCACCCACTCCAGCTCCCAAGAAAGAGGTGATGCTGTCTGAATTCACATTACTTTTGCTGCAGCATGGAGAATTGAAGTAACAGTGAGAACAACAGTACAGGGAAAGGGAGACCTTCATAGGTCTGGAGGTGATGGGAGGAGGGAATATGTCAGAACCAGACTCTGCCAACTGCCCAATTACTTTTGGCAATGAATAGCAGCATCCTGTCAACATCAGACATATACTGATAAAAAGAGTGGTGCCAAAGTATGTCTAGTATAATTATTCCTGACTTAGAGTGCACTAGCATTGTGTGCTAGGCTTATCCTTCCTCTTCTTTTGTACCACTACTGCTTTCTAAAATAACCTACTTCTGTCAGCTTAGCTACTGAAGTGGGCTTCAGAACTGCAATATAAATTCTCTTTTTTTAAACCATCACCCAATAATCAGGCTGATCAAAGAGCTTAGTTTTTTCTTTTCCTCAAAGCTTTATGGAACTGTTCTTTCCAGGTACATGAAAGCTTCAGATTCAGCATGTGAAGACTAACTTTCCTTATAAGTACCTCTACGTTACCATAAAAGCACGTATAGTAGAACTGAGATCCATCTCCTCAGTTTCACTCTGACATAGATACTGTTCAGTTCTTTCTCCTCTCATCAGCAAAGCTGTGCTTGGTGCATCCACAACATTTCCCCAGAACAATAAATGGGCATCTGACAACCTGTGGTTTTTTTGCTTACAAGTTTAATTGTTATGTACCTGCTTTGTTGAAAACATGACTCAAATTATTTTCCCAAACATCTTTTGTTTTGTTTTCTGCTTTTGGTATTTGCTAACAATCTGCTAATTTTATTTTGGTTTTGTTTTGGTTTTTTTAGCAGTTATGAGGAGTGTTGGTGAGTTTTCTGTTTCTGAGGGTTCTGTAGAAAGAGTTTCTGTTCTTTGGGTTGTTTTATTTTTCTTTGTTTTCTTTGGCAAAGATCTGGTGTGTTTCAAAGTGTGCAGGGCTTTTTAATGTCATGCATCATGGCATCCCTAATTGTGCTCCAAGTAATTGTAGCTGCTTTGTAGAATGTGATATGTGAATGAATTCCACTTCATCTGCAATGTTTGTTTGTAATGAACAGCTAGTTTCCTAGCTCACTGATCGTAAGAAGTTAGAAAGCTCGAGATGAGAATGCCAGCATTTTATCTTTTCCTCTGTTATTTCCAGTGAAAAGTGCCTGGAGACAGAAACTTTCTGCCAGAGGTGGAATATAATTAAGATAACCCAATGTATTTTTATACCTTTATGGAGATAAATTTGGCATGGTTTATATTTTTGTGACACTTCTTTTAAATACCCTAAATTTTGTTCATTTTTCCTCATGTTGTGATGTTTGGTGCTATGAAAAGGAAACATTGCTCAGTGGTTCAACAGTGTAGAAGTACTGCTCTAAATTTCTCATATTAAAGGTTGAACCCCTAATTCGCTGGCAGTTTAAGGCTGTGTTACAGTTTGCTGATACAGTACAATGAGAGCTGTTCATTTGAAAAAGCAATTGCAGGTTGGAAAGTAAATACATGTGAACCTTACACCATAAATTTTTCCCCCTGATCATGCCGGCAAATGTTTGTGATTAAAAAAGCAGTAATTATAAATCAAATCTCACTATGCTGCATGGCCTTTCCTGCCAAATTTGTCTTTATGCATGTTAACCACACTGTCATGGAAATAAATTGCTCAGAGGAATTGTCACTAAGATCAATAGAGAGCACAAATCACCTACAGAAAAAGGGCTAAAAGCTGAGATCAATTTGCTGTGTGGCACAGTAGTACTGAGGAATGGTTGTTCTCTGTGCCACTTAGGTGGGTGACCAGAGGGACACAAATAAGGAAACTCTTTCAAGAATCACTTCACCATTATATCCTTTGAAAGTAAGGGTCCCATCTTTTCTTGTAATGGATATCAGACAGATACTGGGATTAAGCTTCCTCCTTGCCTTAATATCAGTTAAGGGACAAGAACTGGTATTTATAGTAATGATTTGAAAGTGTGCTCCAAGCAACCTTCCTGTCTTACCTCACAGACACACTGCAGAAATTGCCAGCAGATGAAGGTCCTCATTTGAGGTAACTGTGCCTGGAAAAGAAACTCTTCTCTTTGTAGTTTCTTGGTGTAGCTGTATCCATTGAACAGTGCTCAGATTGATGTAAACAGGAGGTTCTTCTGTGCTGTTACTATGCTGAAGCTATTCACTACTCAAAAAACAAACAAAAAAAAAATATATATATATAATGTATGGTTGCTGTCACCTCATGCTTGGTGCCATGTCGTGAATAAGCATCACACTTTCCACAGCTGGAACTGAGCTTTGTATAGTTTTCCTACTGGGAGGAGAAAAGCAGCGTATTGCCTGGCAAATAGAATTGGTGGATTGACTTCAAATATTTAACTAGAAGTTATCCTCGGAGATAAAAAGCAGCTTTTTTGAATGGCTCTTCTCAGGTAGAATTGAATCACCCTTTAGAAGTGCTGGTTTTTCTCCGGCAGTTACAGGGGGCATCCAATCACCTCTCTTAGACTGTGTAAGCGACTTCCATAGGCATCTAACCTGAGAAGGCATAAACTGTTTTCCTCCTCTGCCAAGTAAGCAGTCTTAGTGGTGCTACAGTATTCCAATATCTATATATTTTTTATTAGTATAGTTTCTTTCCCTTTCTATTTGGAAAAGGACAAAATTTGGTATTGCTTTATATTGTTGTGGTTGAGCTCAAAGTATGATGTCCCTAATTCGTTATAGTGTGTGCTAACAGAAGCTACACCAAGGACAGAATCCTTGGATTAGCCTGGAGATATATTTTGGGGTTTATGTTCTGTAAGTTGCTTTTGCCAGTGTAATTTGAATAAGGCATGCAATTGAGAAAAGGATATACTACTGGAAGGCTTTTTTGTTAGTACCACAGTGTTAGCATTATAGATCTGGGCACCATTTCTCTGTTAGGAGTGCAGATTTTCTTTTCATGGCACTAGTAGCTATTCTATAAAACAGGTTTGTAAACCATGTCTCAATGAAGTGTCTGTGTTGTAAGCAGAGGGATCAGGGCACGCTGTCTCTTCACACAGTGGTTCAGTATCTTAGGACAAAATCAATCACCCACATTCTTCTAAGCAAAACTGTCCCTCTGGTATCAAGCTCTGACCAAAGCCCCTTGGCAATAAGGGATTACTAAATCTGAATCTGAATGCTTTCAGGAAAGGCAGAGTAGGCTCTAGGGTCAAGTTCCTGCTGTGCAATTGCCCACTGGCCTTTCATTGTTGATTGCTAGCTTAGGTAAATTTTTGTTGTCTGCTATTAATTCCCCAGCATGCCACTGTAACGTGTGTGCCTCTAGATCAATTTTCCCTCTAAAATCAGTCTTTCTTTTTCAGCACTTCAACAAGTTCCCAGTCTATAATATACATCCCACAGGACATTGTTAGAGCAAAGGAAATTATTGCACAAATCAACACTCTGAAAACACAAGTCAGTTACTATGCGGAAAGGCTCTCAAGAGCTGCCAAGGATAGATCAGCTAATGGTCTTGAAAGAACACTTGCCATCTTAGCAGACAAGGTAGGATAATAATACATTTCCACACTGAAGCAGTCTATTATTTTTTTGCCTTCTGTCTCTATCTTTAGTATGTTTTCTTGAAACATCTGTTTTGGTGCGTTCAGTAGTCTATTGTGAAACATACAATTCTAAAGAAAAATCAAAATCAGACTAACCTTTAACATTTGCCGCTTTTTCTTTAGATTGTCTCCTACTTTTCACTCTCTTGCCTTCACCTTCTCTTGAGGGTACAGTGGAGAGCAATGTTTGCTAGTTCCCTCCACTCATCATACTCCAGAAATGTGCATTCTTCGCTTTCTTTTATACCCTTTTCTCCACAACCACCTGAGGTTTTCTTAGTTCCTCTGAGAGGAGGAACTAAATATTTTTAATGTTCTTCTGAGTCATTTATGAAACAGCATCAACTGAGCAAAAGTTAGTGAAAAAAATCTGTATTTTTCCACTAGTTAAACAAGGAATAATGGTGGCGTAACCTTTGCTTGAATTATAGTAATTTAATTCAGTTACTCCTTGTTGGGTGCTAACAGAAACCAGGCTGGAGCCATAGCTGAACGAAATCTTATTCATAGGGATGAGACAAAAGAAAACAAAACAAAAAACAAACCAACAATAAAATCCCAACCCAGTACAGTTTTCATGATCTATGACCTCTTCTGTCCCTGAAGCAGATTTTAAATGCCAGTAGTGGCCACTCACCTTGCCACTAGTTTTCCTAGTGGAAGGGGTATGCATACAGCTTTGCAGAGTGCAAAAATATTCAGCCTAAATGAGTACAGTATACATAACTGACCCATGGGACTTTTTGCAGCTGGACAATGTTTGTATAATAACTTAGTAAGTTGGGTTTTTTTGTTGTTTGGTTTTTAATTGACACACAGGTCAGATGCTTTTTGTATTTACATAACTTGGAGAAATCCTTTAACCCAACACCACTAAAGAATACAGGGAACAAGGTGCATTGATCAGTGTGTTAAGTCTTCAGCCTCTCTCTTAAATCCTGTTAGAATTTCAGATGGAATAGTGGAGGTTAAGCATGATCTTACTGGTGTGGCAACTATTGTGAGTGGTGTAAAAATGTATGCACATCAAATGGAGAATGAACTGCAAATAAAGCTTAATTGCACATTTATTAGTGAAATTTTCAACATTTACAAGGCTAATGTAGTAGTACATGCTTTTGAAAAGTACTGTTTGTGTCTTGGTATCTCACCTGGCCTTTTAAAGCCATTCTATAAAACAATTTTCAAAAGGCACCTTAGAGACTCCAAAACAAGGTTTAGTTTCATTTTTCTTTTTGCAAAAGAATATAGTATAAATTGTATAGTATAAAAACAGAATAATGAAAGTTGTTAAAATGTGGGGGATTTATTGCTGTTTAGACCCGACAACTTGTCACCGTCTGTGACTGCAAGCTGTTGGCAAATTCAATACATGGACTGAATGCTGCAAGGCCAGACTATATAGCTTCAAAAGCATCTCCAACCTCTGGAGAAGGGGAGCAAGTGATGCTGAGGAACGATCAAGATACACTTGTGGCCAGATGGACAGGAAGAAATAGCCGGTCTTCTCTGCAGGTGGATTGGCATGAAGAAGAATGGGTATGTTTGATTGATGGAACCATGAATATTTTCTCTTTTTTTTTTAGTTTTTGTTTTCTACTTTTTTTTTTGTTTTCTACAGTTGTTTAGTTTATAAGCTTTGTAACTGCTCACCAGATACACATAGGATGTCTATTTTGGGAATATTGGTTGACTAACAAAGTTGCTTCCTCCATGCTATGTTATGTTGCTCCTTGCATAGA
This sequence comes from Psilopogon haemacephalus, assembly GCA_013396835.1. Taxonomy (NCBI): domain Eukaryota; kingdom Metazoa; phylum Chordata; class Aves; order Piciformes; family Megalaimidae; genus Psilopogon; species Psilopogon haemacephalus. The sequence goes on from VWZI01010875.1 coordinate 144,835, forward strand.
GATACAAGGAAGCCTTAATAAAAACTTCTGGATCTCCTAAACAGCAGAGGTAGTTGGAAGTTGGTTCCAGTGGAAGGTAAATAACTTCTTCAAGTGAAAAAAATGATAACACAACAAAGTGCTCTTACACTTCTTTAAGATAAAGTCTATTTTGTGTGTATTATGGATATGATTCAGCCTTCCTGGCTTTTATTCTCATCAAAGTATTTAAAATTTGCAATCCATCTCTGTTTTGATTATGAAGAGCATTTTAAAACTGTTTTCACAAAGAAGTGAAATTCATGGAAGTGCATGGAATCTCAAAAATAGTCAAGATTAATTAACACCATTGTTAATGTAGTGAAGTATCAATTTAGAAGTTAGATCAAATTTATTTGGGAAATTGACCCTTACTAGTTTTAATAGTTTTGGAATACTTTGGCTTACAGTCAAACTCATAGTGATGACATATGAATAAAGCCAATTTAATTGCTTAGGGAGTAATACACTACAATAATTTTGTCTGTATTCACTGAGTTATGTAGGAAAAAAGAGATGTGTGATTATATACAATTATTATGTCAAACATGATTTTCAAGAATAAACAATAGTGCCAACTGGAAATTGCCATAATAGCACAGGAAGAGGCACTTAAAATTGATTAGAAAATTTAGCTGGAAAATAGTTTTGCATTTTACCACACAAGTCGTGTCGCTACATGTTGTTGACATGTTGGTATACATAATTTACATATCCAGAGTTTGTGTGTTCAGACGTAAATGTAGCCCAGATAAATTCTGCAGAGGAATTGTGACTAGAATCACAAGAGGAAATATATTTACAAAGGATTTGTTGTCCAGTGTCTTTTTTCCTTTTAAACTGAGAAATAGATGTTTTCTTTTAAGGAGAAAGTTTGGCTGAATGTTGACAAAAGCCTGGAGTGCATTATACAGAGAGTAGACAAACTTCTCCAGAAGGAGCGCCTGCAAAGTGACAGCTGCGAGGATGTTTTCCAGTGTGACACCAGCAGTACTAGTAAGAAAGGTAATCGGGACACTCGTGCCTATTGGATAAATCCAGAAGATTTAAATGAGACCTCATCATCCTCACCGCCACCTTCATCCTCACCACCACCTTCATCCTCATCGCCACCTTCATCCTCACCACCACCTTCATCCTCACCATCCTGTGCATGCCATTCTCTCAGAAAGACAAGTGCGTATAGTCAGACACTGCTTCTCACTGCTGCTCTCTTGCTGTGTGCTGGCATCATTCCTAAGCTTCTGTTGCATCCTTCCATGTGTTTATGGTTCAGTAGTGGTGTCAAGCACTGGTGTCAGGCAGAAAGGGCTGATGCTATACTCCCAAGACCATAATTTTGAAATCCCCATCCCGATCAAATAATTGCCAAATCCATTGATGACAATGGCATTTATTTTCCACATTGGGTGTTTTAAACTGGTAAACCAGATGTTTGGATTAGCATATATTAAATGCCACCTCTGGTAGGTTTCCTGGTGGCTTCTTCACAGCAGTCAAAGCTTATTACAGTGAACTTTTAAAAAAGATAAGTTAAACGTGAGAGAGGCGCATGCACTACTGCAGGACTAATGGTCCCAGCTGGGCTGCCAGAGCATTAGAGGAGCCAAGCAATCCCATAGACTGAACTGAGCTTGTATGACCCTCCTGGAGCTTAAAGCAAATTTAATTGCTTTTTAATTCTAATTGTCAAAAGCTGTGGTGCTGAGGGTCCCAGTTAGTTAGACTTCTTGTAGCTGGAAGGTAGGAGTCAGCAGTGCAACCTCTCAGTGAAATAATCCTATGAAAATTTGAGGTAGAGTGTGTGCTGGATTGAATCCAGTGTAATACCATGAGCATGTGAATGAAAGATACCTTTATCAGTTTAGGATGACAGTTTTACAGCTGTGCATTAAATTTCAGAATGACTTTGTTTACATATGCATTTGTTTGACTTACTCTCACATTCTTGACATGTGGTCACTATAATTTGGCCACTTAAAAGAGTGTGTGCACCAGGTTAGGCTCTAGAAATAGTGATTTGTGTTTTTACATCCTTTTTGCTGTTCTTGTTTACCATTTGATGGCCCTTTGTCCCTTACTGTGTGTGTCTGTGACTTCATGTCCATCCCATTGTTAATGTTGTAGTGGAAGGCAGTACCTTAAGAAAAAGCAATAAGGAAGTTAAAATAAATGTTAATCTGTTTTTGTGTAGCTGTGTACATATTGTGTACTATTTGTTGAATATCTTAAGTTGACCATATTTTTCTAGATTAGACTGGCATTTTTGTGTATTATAAAGGAACAGGTGACTTGGTTCTTGTTTCAGATTGTGTTCTCCATTATTTTTTGACTAAATTTCTTCTACAAGTTTAATATTTTTTCACGTGTTCTTTTTTTTTTCCCAGCTAGTTTACATGAAGTTTCACATGTATTTACATTAAAGCTTTATCAGTACACTTCAGTGCACTTTCATATCAATGATTAAAAGTTGTGTATTTTTATTATGTTAAAAAGAATGGGGAAAGTCTCTGGTAGGTGTGATAACAGAAGATTTTCCCAAGAAAAGCATCTTTTAAAAATAACCTTCTTTCCCCCCTCCCATGTTTGGGCTGTCTGAAATCTGCTGTGGATCTTGACACAGCCTATAAATGCTGCATTAGCTGCATTTACCTACCAAAGGAGTTTTTTATGCCAAGAGTTTCTGTAACCTTTCCATGCTGCTCCTCCAAAACAGGGTAAAAATTCATTTCCATGTAATCCACAGAACCTAGGGCAGAATCATTAAATCAAACAAGTGTCACAACCTTTAGAGCCAAGGGGCTTGCTGCCATTTTCCAGTTCTAATTACATGTGTGGACTCGATCTAAAGTCTGACTGTCAACCAATTTTGGGTGATTTTAACTTAAAAAATCCTGAAGAGAGAATCCTGTTTCTTAGGTTTCTGGTACAAACAGTGTTCATAGGTCTAAAGAGCATTTGAATTGCACTTGGGAAGCTGGGTGTAGTTCTGAATTTATGGTATTTTTGACAGAGGAACAGGTTAAATACTATGAAAAAAACCCTGGCCTTACTAGGATCAGTGAAATCTTCTCACTGAGTTACCTTCCTTGAATCAACATCAAACCTATCTGTTAAATAGTTTTAAACTAAAAGAGGGTGGATTTAGACTAGATATTTTTTCATAACACGCGTGATGAAACACTGGCACAGGTTGTCCAGAGAAGTAGAAGATGCTCCATTCCTGAACAAGGCTCTGAGCAACCTGATCTAGTTAAAGTTGTTTCTGCTTATTCAGTGGGCTTGGATTAGATGACCTTTAAAGGTCACTTCCAACCCAAACAATTCAATGCTTTTTTTTAACAATTCCTTTTCACTGTTGCTTTCCACAACTGATACAGGAATAACTGATGGATAACAAAGGTCCTAAGTTCAGAATGACAGCTTCTTAACATTTTTCTTGTCATATGTTCAAAGAACTAGCAATTTTTCTGTTAGTAATTATGAGTTTTGGATAAATAACACTGAGCAAAGAGTGACCAGGTTTGAGGTTTTTTTAATCAACATAAAAAACAGCAAATCAAGATAAGTTCCAGAACTGGTAAGAGAGAGACAGTAGAATGCTACTGAAGGACTTTAGATAATTTGTCGAGAAACAAATGTTTATGAAAGAAAATACTTCCTGAAAGAATAGAAGAGAGATGTAAGAAATTATTTTAATTTTTGCTGTTGTTGCTCTAGGATTAGACAGATGTTCATTACTAAAATTGTAGGGCATGTAAGTTCTTTAATGAATATGATGATTTTAATTTACAGTTTTTTATCTTGGATTGTCAATCTCAGCTGACTGTCCTAATGCATAGAAATGTACTTGATATTCTGTTATTATTTTCTAGTTCATAATACATTGGTTTATATGTGGATTCACTAGCCACAGGTGTTTAAATCCTGTTAGTGTAATAAACTACTTTTCTTTAATGGGAGACTTACTGTAACAGGATGCATATAATTTTTTTTACTGTTTGCATTGCACTGTAGTGTATTTTCATCTGACAGCTTGTTTTTCCCACTGAAGTGAGTGTGGACCACTCATGGGCTTTACTGGTCAAATTTCAGCCCTTCATATACAATTCAATGCTTTATGTTAACTATCTCAGAAGTTGTGTACTAGAAATTTGTCTAAAATAGCAAAGTACTGTTGAGACTGCTGTTGATGTAATTTTCTGTTAAGTGCAGTGGAGGACTAGTCTTTTGCTGTTTTGTTAGGCAGCCTTGCTGCCAGCTGCTCCTGCAATTGCACTAGCTCAGTGGTTCTCAAATAGTGCCCTGTGGTTTGTTGGAGATTGCCAGTGGACTTGCTAGTAATCCACAGAGGCTCCTGGAACTAGCAAGTACTTGCTTTCCTCCAAGTCCCCATCCAGGTGTTCAGAAGCAGCGGAGTGGAGGAGGCAGCCCATGCTTTTGGTGCCCACAGGCAAAGGAGTACCTCTGCTCAGCTCCTCTTCCCTTGGTTTGAGAACCCTAGCATTGAGCATTTGAGTTGCTTATGTTTAGACTATGTTGCTGCTTCTTAATCATGCATGTTGCCCCTCCATTTCTGTGCAGATTGCAGCCCTCCTCCGGAAGAATCTGGCCCAGGTATGTGCATTCATGGCTTCTGCTTCTTCTGAAAATTGCAGAGATTTGTTCATAATTAACAACTGAACAACTGCTTTGCTGTTAGGATTGACCATTGTGAAATGGTAGTGCTCTGCAATATCACGTGAGTTACCTAAGCATATTGAGAAGTTATTATTTCCTGATAGTGCAAGGGCATATCTGGTAACTTCTCATTTTCAGGTATGGGAGAGCGTTTGTTCATCATCTCTGGTTTCTCTAGTTGTTGTGTTTTAGCAAACTCTTGTAGGTGACAATAATTTGAGGTCTGTTCCAAATCTCATAGAAATCTATGAAAGTCTGTCACTTCAGATGTGCCTTTTCATATGTGCTGTTGAGTTTGCCTTTCTGAATGAGAACTCCAGCAGAGCATGGAGCAGTCAACAAGGCTGATGGGAAATCTCTGTGGTGGGTACACACCAAGCAGTGTTGGACACAACACTTAATGTGTCAAAATACACAATTTAGAAGAGTTTCATCTCACTGTTAGCCTTCTTTCCTGTCTGCATACTTCTGCACACTTGTGTTGCATTTACAAGGTCCGAATATTATGCCTCTGTGATACCACTCTCTCCCAGACAGATGGCTCTCTTCTTTCAAAGTAGTTTAATATGAATTCATTGAAAGCTTAGTCATTGAGTAGTATGGACTCCTGGGTTTAGTGCAACCAAAAAAAACAAGCCCCAGTGAGTGCAGGTACAATTACCATCTTCACGAAGTATATTAATGTTGTTCTTCACTCTCCACCCTGCTTCATTCTGTCACTTTGAAAACCATTTTAATCAATGAAAGAATTTACACATTTATAATTCTTGAAGCATCCCTTTAGTTTTTGCAAAATAGAAACGTGTTCATAAGTGAATGCTATGCATTTATTCTTAAGATGAGAGTAATTCAATGCAGTGATGTCGCTCTAGCTAGGTACTCAGTATATCCCAAACTGCATTTTAAACTTAAGTGACTGAAGCTGCAGTGTAATGAAGGACTTAATGTTTGCTTCTCTCTGAAGCTGACTGTGACACCATGTGCTTAAGGAGAATTGTATTTTACCGGATCACGGCTAAGCAACTGCCACTTATTAAATAAATCTGGGTTTTAGAGATCATGAGCCCTTGCATGAACCTGACCTAAACCAAAGGCAGCTATGGGTGCCCAGTACTTTGTTTTTTAGATAGTAAGCATTGTTTAATATGAAGACTAAAAATACCTTTTAAAGGCTCTGGAGGACATAATTTTAATAGTGGTTTTATTGCTCTGGAGAAGAGAGATTATTGGGGGAAAAAATGAAATACTTTTCCTACCTGTCATTACATCCTTAACTTATACAGACTTTGTATATTCTCTTAACAAGGCATTATTTTTAATAAAATAGCCAGTAGTCATGATCAAAAAAGATCCATTATTTGAACTCGTAGGTCTTCTCAGTCTCTTTTCCCCCCTTTCTTTCCAAAGTGCTACATTTCAAAGTGTACATCAAGGTATGACAAAGGATTTTTGCTCATTTTCTCAAGTAAACCATTGTTTTACATGTGAGTGTTAGGAGGAAAAAAAAAATCTTAATAGTTGCTTTATCTTCAGCCAGGCAGGTATACCAACTCTGTGTACTTTGTGACTACAACAGATAAACATATTTCAAACAAAGTGCTGCCAGACACACCACAGTTTTAGATTTCCACTGAGCTAACAATTGCATACATGTGTGCACACCCAGGCAATGAGATTATGATGATGAGCTGGAGGAGCATTTCATGTCTTTTTGTCATTCGCATTTGGTTATAGAAAAGCTCTCAAGTGCAGTAAGGGAAACACTGTGTCATCTGTGCTTTGTTTTTCAAGTGTTCATGGGGTCACATTATGGCATCTGATTTATTTTGAGAGATAAAACTTAATAGAATATAAAAGCAAGCTGTAGTTCATTGCCTATTCTTTTGACGTTTCCTGCTTTTTTTTTTTTTTTATTTTTTTAAATGGCACTGAAACAGAGCCACAGAGCAAATTCCCCTTTATATAGTTTATTAGGTTATCTATCTACCACATAGAACAAAAGCCAAAAGGATAGTTCTGTTAATCTTGTCAGTTATTTTTCTGTTAGCAGATTTCCAAAATTCCCCTCTTTGGATGGTTATGAAAGGAACTATTATCACTTGCTCTTAGTTCTGCCTTTGAGACAAAACAAAGAAACAACTTCCTTTCAGGGCCTTAGAAGTACTTCATTCACACAGGTACTGATCTGTGTGTTGCTTTGTCCCTGCAACCAAGCAAGCTGGGGGTTGTGTGTGTTCTGTTTGTGAGCACCGGTGCTTTTTAAAAATAAAACACATTTTTCTTCCCTTTAAAGGAGAAATGTTTTTCTGTTTCAACCTTACATTAAGGAGGCCAAAACCAAAACACTGCTCTGTTTACTCTGTATAATGCAGAGAAGAATGGATTTTGGTGTAGAATTTGGATAATTTTTTGTACAATTGTGGAAATGTTTTGGGGGTTTGTTTTGGTTTGGGTTTTTTGAGGGGGGGGGTTGGGTGGATTTGTTTGTTTTTTAATTGCTGGTTGATTTAAGACAAAAATTTAAAAGGGAAAGAAAAGAAACTGAGTTTGTGGGCCATTGTAAGGCAGAACAATCTCTTGGGAAGAAGGCAGGCACAATGTCTGAGATCCTGAAATAGAAGTTTGGTAAGCCAATTACCTGTGCAGGACCTTGAACAGAGTCCCTGTGGGACATAGCTCATGTATTTCAGTAGAAGTCAAGATTCAAAGTACTTCCAAGGATCTGGCTGACTCACATCTAAATCACTATACTTAGTGTTTCTTGCTACCTAGCTCTAAGCCTTCAAAGCCACTCGACAGACAACGGACACTTAAAAGAGCACCTCCATAAATTTTTCACCTCTTAATCTTATTATTCCTGTGCTGCAAATGGGAGATAAGTATCATTTTATCTTGCTGAGATGCAACAAGGATCAGTAAGATGGTGAGGCAGTTGAATGACCTATGAGTCCACAAAAGATTCAAACCCGAGATATTTGGAGGAAATCTCATTTACAGAAATGGCTAAGCAGAAGTTTTCTATTTCTGTTATACAGTGGACTTTGTGCTGTCTGTCCACGTATGCACTGTGAAAGGGCATTTGAATGTGCACATGCAGTTATATACACTTGCGTATATAGACTTTCATGTTTCTGTTATGCTTTCCCAATCAGCTATTGTATAGCCTGTTCCGTGGGCACAAATCTGGGAGCTATTACATGGTCAGTAAAGTCATACCAGCCTTACAGAGTAAAGTTCTCCATGTTTTCCTCATGCAATAACCACTCTGTGAAATTACTTCTTTAATAATAAGCACAGAGTAACCAGCCAGCCAAAATAAAACAAATCCTACATGTGAATTATCAACAATTTGGGCTTGCAGCAGGAAATGTCTTCTTAATGCATGGCTCTTGGTTTCAGATAAAGCACTTACAGTACTGATTTTTTTTTTTTTCTTTTTATCAGGCGAATGGAGTGAAGCTCTTTATCCCTTGCTGACAACACTCACAGACTGTGTAGCCATGATGAGTGACAAGGCAAAGAAAGCCATGGTCTTTTTATTAATGCAGGACAGTGCTCCAACAATAGGGCTCTGCCTCAGTCTTCAGTATCGCAGGGATGTTGTCTTCTGCCAAACTGTGAGCAAGCAAATATGCATCAGTTGATTGTAATTTGATGTGTGTTGGGGTTTATATGAAATATGAAAGATTACTGGTTTTGCAATTTTTTCAGATCTATTCTGCTCTCAGGTTTAACACTATGATCTCCTCCCACAAGCTGTGCTATCTTGTCCTTACTACTCACTTAGGTGCATTTGATGATATATAACTTAGTCTACCTCAGATACACAGTCACTATTTATTTAAAGAAAAAAATAATCCCAGAACTAGTGAGAATATACTGCTGTCTGCAGAAACAACCTTTTCCTTCCTATGCCATCAAACTAAAACCAGAAGCAAAATGTGGAAGATGGGCAAAAGCCCGTGACTGGAAAGTGTATTCTCTTGATTTCTTTGTCTTGTTTTCTGCATTGAGAAAACCAAAAGGATATGCAGCTTCTAAGGAGAGAACTCCAGCTACAGGAAGAAGAAATGAGTGCTCTTTTCCCCTAGAAGTTCTGTTTTTGGGCCCGCTGGGGTCTCCTTTTGTCAGCTGGTGTCTGCACTAAAAATACTTCTGCCCACCACACTTCTGCGGTGTGCCTGCCTCCCTATGAAATCAGTATCTTGTTCATTTATTTCTATCAGCTTATCTCTTGAATATTGTTTGGTAGGACTGCTGTCCCAAAATATAAATTAAGGGAATTTTTCTATACAAAACCCACTTCATATTGCAGGTTATATCTAAATACAATGCTTCAAATATGTTTGCACGTCATACTCCTTTGCGTGATTCTGTAACAATGCTATGTAACCTGTGTACATAGCATATTGTAATTACCTGGGAAATTCCTCTGTTGACAAAGTGAATTTACGCTAGTACTAATCTTAGATTTCAGTACTAGGTCTTCAGGACCTTGTTCTGAATATCTCACAACAGCAGAGTTTTAATATCTTCCTAATGCAAACACATACTGCATTTTTATGCTTTCTTAAAATGCCATTAAAAAATAAAACAAAATTATTCATATTACCGAAATTCATGGCCTGGAAATAGCTCTGTTGCTTTTCCACCTATAACTAAAACAGTTCTCCAAAGGGCTCTTTTGTAATTCTTAAAGTTGCAGACCCTAATAAAAGTGATTGTGTCCAGAAAACAAACAGGTACAAGATCAACAGCAATCCCATTTTAGCAGAGCTTGTGAAATGAAGATGTCATCAGATCATGTTTGAATGCTTTGTCGTTTATGTATGTTGTGGGTTTTGTTGGTTGGTTGTCACTCTTCCTTGTAACTGAAGAGAGACATTTAAAGGAAAAGACCATCAGTTTTAACAGATTTTATGTCACCTCTTGTATGTGATACCACAGAATGTCAGGGGCTGGAAGGGACCTTGAAAGATCATCCAGTTCAATTCCCCTGCCAGAGCAGGCTCATCTATACCAGATCACACAGGAACATGTCCAGGAAGGTTTTGAATATCTCCAGAGAGGGAGACTCCATAACCCCCCTGGGCAGCCTGTTCCAGTGTTCTGTCACCCTCACAGTGAAAAAATTCCTCCTCGTGTTTACATGAAAATTCCTATGCCTCAGTTTCAACCCATTGCTCCTTGTCCTGTCATCGGACATCACCGAGAGGAGCCTGGCTCTATCCTCCTGGCACTCACCCTTCACATTATTTGTAAACATTGATGAGGTCACCTCTGTCTCCTCCAAGCTAAAGAGCCCCAGATCCCTCAGTCTCTCCTCATAAGAACGATGTTCCATTCCCTTAATCATCTTTATGGCTCTGCACTGGACTCTCTCAAGTAGTTCTATGTCCCTCTTGAACTGGGGGGCCCAGAACTGGACACAGTACTCCAGATGTGGCCTCACCAGGGCAGAGTAGAGGGACAGGAGAACCTCTCCCTGCCAACTAGCCACAGTCCTTTTAATACCTCTTAGAATGGCATTGCCCCTCCTGGCCACCAGAGCACATTGCTGGCTCATGGTCAACCTCCCATCCACTAGGACCCCCAGATTTTCTTCCCCTTCACTGCCTTCCAACAGATCAGTCCCCAAGCTATACTGATCCATGGGGTTGTTCTTTCCCAGGTACAAGACTCTACAGTTGCCCTTGTTGAATGTCATTAAATTTCTTCCTGCCCAACCCTCCAACCTGTCCAAGTCTCACTGAATGCCAGCACAGCCTTCTGGTGTGTCAACCACTCCACCCAGTTTAGTGTCATCAGCAAAATTGCTGACAGTGCATTCTGTGCCCTCATACTGGTCGTTGATGAATATATTCAACAGAACTGGGCCCAGTACTGACCCTTGTGGGACAGTGCTCCAACTAGACTCCATCCCATATTGTTTCTGTTTGGGGCTGAAGAGCCTTGTTTTGGTCCTTAATCATTTCACTATTATCTGTTTTCTCTCCCACAGCTGACAGCTCTCATTTGTGGTTTCATTATCAAGCTGAGGAACTGCCTGCACGATGATGGATTTCTAAGGCAGCTCTACACCATTGGCTTGCTGGCACAGTTTGAGAGCCTGCTGAGCACTTATGGTAAAGGCACAGGGCAAGTGGGTAGTATCAGCTGCTGAGTCTTCATGTTCTGCTTTAAACTGGCTACAGCAGAATATGTGTGTTTGACAATCTGCAGCTCTGCTGCAAAATAATTTTGAAAACTGAAATGCAACACCAGATTATATCTGGAGTACTTAATTAGCTAACAACTGAACTTTGCATTTAATTGAATTTATTCTAAGCAATAAATTGTTCTTGCCTTATGTCAGTGGTTTGGGGGGGAATTGGTGGGTTTTTTTTGTTGTTTGGGAGTTTTGTTTCTTTATTTGAGATTTGGGGGTGGGTTTATTTCTTTGTTATTGTTTGGTTGGGTTTTTTTCTTTAAGGTATCATATTGATAATTTCTTCAGAAAATAATTGGTTTACAATTTTGGTAAGATGGGCAGAAACTGCACCCAAAATACGCTTATTGAATTTTGACCTCCTGTAATCCTACTGTACAAAGTCAGATTAAAAAGAGAATACAAAAAAGGAAAGTACTTCAGCAGAAAATGTTTCACTCCCCTGTTTTAACAGCCATCTGGGTGCCAGTTAGGGAATGCATCACTGAACAAATGTGGAATACTTTTTAACTTTTTCAAAACACTTTCCCAACACAAAGGATATCATGGCTGTCACAGTGCTGAAACTTACTAGCATCACCGAAATTGGAAAATCAGCAAATAATCTACTTGAAGAATGGTAGACTGCACTGTGCTAGTGTTTTCTGAACTCACTGGACCTATAAAATCAGTTGTGACATTGCAGTCCATAGGTCAAGTCAAAGACCTGGAGTCCAGAGCCACTTTGTTACGAGACTGATGACCTATAGTCATCATCAAACTGGTAAAAGGAAGTTGTATGTAATAAGTAATGATTATGATTCACTTTTATTTCCTTGATTTAGGAGAGGAGCTGGCAATGCTGGAGGACATGAGCTTGGGAATCATGGACTTGAGGAATGTAACCTTTAAAGTAACTCAGGCCACATCAAATACATCTACTGACATGCTGCCAGTCATCACTGGAAATCGGTAAAAAAACAGGCAGGAGAAAGAACAGGAAGCGGGGTGGGACTGCAGATGGGAGAAACAGTTATACTGCACTTGAAATTGATTGTGTGCTTTTGTACTGTGTTGGCTTTCTCCTCAGAACTTCAAATGTTAGTCCTTTTTACTAATGTTTGATTTTATAGGATTAATGTAGTCTTCCTTAATCATGAACCAGAAGCATCCAATCTCTTCTTAAGCACTTGTGCTGGTTTAATATTTCAGACTGGCTCTTGAGCCTGATCCCAGTTTCTGGAAGTCACTGCCATTGGTCAGTGCTTTACTGAATGTATCTGAAATTCACTGATCAGTTATCAGTGCTTTCTGTATGCCACTGAATAATGGCCTGCTGTTAGCACAATAGGGTTAGCACAACAGGACAAGGAACACATATCAGACAATTGGGCTGCTGGTGAGATGAGGCTGATTTAGGATCAATTTCCAAACTATCCAGGGCAAGCTGTCTTTAATTTAACAGATGCTTGTTAAAAGCCAGTGTTCTGCTCACTTTGGCCTCTGAGCCAAAAAGATATTTTCAAGTTTGAGCTTAAAAGGCTTTTTTTTTTTCTTTTAAAAGCTTGAAGTAGAAATATTTGCATCCTCACGTAAAGCAGAATGGGAGTGATCTGTTACAGCTTTATTGTGATGGGGAGTTATCAGAACAGACACTTCAGTTTGAATGCCTCATTAGGCTTAACAGCTGGTCCTGCACTTTTTTTTTTCACATGGGGCTGATGGGCCACTGCAATAGAATTCTTGCCCTTCGGGAGACAGCTTATAAATAAGGATGAAACTGTGGAAGGACAGAAACATCACAAAAGTCAATGTTTTAATGTTTCTGTATTTCAGTCTTTAGAACCATTTAGTTTTGAATCTGTTTTCTGGAGGAAATAAGGCATATTAAATTGCAGGGTGCTGTACCAACCTCTGTTGTAGCTTTGCCTGCTTTTGTCCACATCTGAAAAGGCTGGAATTCTCAGAGATAAAAATATTTAGAGGAATTTTGTTGTGCAATTGTCATTGATATGCAAAGGAAACGTGCCTTGATTGAAAGAGGTCTACAGTATAGTCATTTATATCTCAGAAATTCCTGAGATCTGTGGAAGTGGCTGACTACTGACAGAAAATTCCTTCTGAATAAAATCTTTAGTTGAAACTTGCCATTACCTGTAGGGCACTAATCAGCAGCAAACCAGTCTTCACTAGTTTCAGATCTGATAGTGTTGCTTATTATTTTGCTGTCCAGGTTTCATTCAACAAAGAGAAGAAAGAAATCACACATTTATTTTGGTTCAAAATGTTGGAAACTTTACATTTAGAGGTGAAAAAAGGATTTTTGCTGTCAGATACAGCGTAGAATTTGTGTGTTCCTCCAATGTAAATGTGGGGCCTTCTTATATATATATATCTTCTTATATATATACCTCAGAACTCTTTTGCTATAAAGAGTATGTGCTGTACTTGAGAGTTCTGCACTGTAAAGACATGGATGTAGTGCCCGGACATCTGAGAGGTAAACATGCAGTACCGATGGCACAGCAACTTGTGTCTTGGCAGTTCCAATTTGGGTAATATGACATCTGTGCTGATGTTATGGGTTAAGATAAGTTGTGTTACCGTACATTTGCCAAGAGATAAAGTATATACAGTGCTCCTTGCTTGTAGCTCAACTGACCCAAGGTAGCCTGCTGTGCTGCAGGAGTAGCTTAAAGGCTTGACTCCTAAGTCCCTCTACCGGTGCCTTTGTTACCTACCACTTGAACCCAGTATGCTTGGGTTGCTATGATCATTGCCTCTATCCTTCTGCTCAGAAATGTCAGTACTACTTATTGTATTGAAAAGTGTATCCTTTAATGCATGTGCATCATCACTAGACTTCATCGACTGTAAAATCAAATATATTTGACTCTGATGAGATGGGACATGCCAAAATTTGGGGTTTTCTACCCAAGTTGTACAACACCTACAGTAGTAATAATCAGAGATAAATCAGCTTCTGCCAGGAAATTGGCAGATCTGATTGAAATGTCCATGAGGATATAAAATCAACATTATGGATTGCTGCAAGTTTGTGGTTTGAACTAGAATAGCTTTTTTTATTAGGAACAATCTGTGGCAGTTCTTTAAAGTCATCAGTCTTGACTGACACTTGTTTTTCAATAGTTGTATTATATTCTAGATGTTATCCCTCCTTACATAAATAACTCATTCCCAGAAAGCAGCCTTTGTATCTTTATGTCTAATAGCTGTTTATTCCTTGCAGTGACGGATTTAATGTGAGGATCCCTTTGCCAAGCGCCTTGTTTGATTTGTTGCCACGAGAGATTCAAAGTGGCATGTTACTGAGGGTTCAGCCTGTTCTTTTCAATGTGGGAATCAATGAGCAGCAAACCCTTGCAGAGAAGTATGTATTCAGTCATGCAAGCTCAACCTTAATGGCAGTTTAGCAATCTCCTGTTCTGATGGAAGCATGCCTCTATGGAGTTGCACTGTTGCATTACTAAGTGATTCAGTTTCTCCAATACGTGAGAAAGGGAATTCTAAAGGAAGCTGTCAAATGCAACACAAACCTTAAAAGGGCACATAGCTGTGGAGCTCCTTTCTTCATGGGTTTGAGTCTAGTGCAGGTTTATATGGTTCCTAAGTGCATTTACAGGATGGGAAATCCATCATGGGCCACAGAGGTGCTGGTCGTGACTTGAGACCTCTGTACAGGCTGAGAGATCATTCTGACTGTTGCCGTGGATTTGCCCTCTTGGTTTTGCATTCTCCTGTAGATTTCCTTTTATTGGCCACTGTCAAAATCCAGAATTGTGGGATAGATGGGTCTCTGTTTAACATATCCTCACAGTACTTACATAATGCAACAGTGTGTAAAGTTGAAAAATATAATTATGTAATTATATTTGCTAGGGTACTGTTCAGTTTTGGAAGAGTCACCAGAGCTTCCCTCTATTATGACCATATGCTGTAAAGAATATATAGACAGAGCACTGATCTAATGGGAAACTCTAGTGAAGTCAGGCACATGCACTTTGTGATAGCAGCCTTGGTACTTAGGTTAAGTGTGCAGTGTGATGTGTGAAAAGTCTAACAAAAACATTCTGGCAGTTACTGTTGTTTGTCATTGCCTATAAAGGGAGCCAAAGGTGAGCAGCATACAGATGTCAGCACTGTCTATGTGTATAGATATAGTTAGATGAGATAACTCATGCAGTTTTTTACAATATTTATTATATTTGTCGTTGTTTACTCCTAGATAAATATTTCTCATTTATATATCTGAAGCCAAATTTATCAATGCTATCTACTGATGTTATGGCTATTATTTTATGAACTAAACTAATAAATCCATGATTACAAGTTTGAATTTATGCAAAATTATTTATTAGATACATATTTTATATTGAAAGAGAGAGACAAAAGCCAAATAATTTAAAATACTATTTTCTTTCAGCTTCCTTCCCAGTTTTCCCCTCATACCCATATATTTTCATTTTTCTGTAATGAATCACTACAATATTTCTCTGTTACACTTTACTCTGCACTTGAATGGTTAGGAATTTCATGGGGTGAATCTTTAAGCAGTTTTCTGGTAGTCATATTGCCAAGTGCAGTTGTTTTGAGGAAGAACAGACATCTTTTACCTTGAGCTTAACTGTAACCTTCTTCACCTTCTAAAGGTTTGGAGACACCTCACTGCAAGAAATAATTAACATGGAAAGCTTAGTGCGGTTGAATTCATATTTTGAGCAGTTCAAAGAAGTTTTGCCTGATGATTGTAAGTATTTGGTAGTTAATGGCAATTCATTTGAACAGCACGATTCACTCTGATCTTTTCATTTGTTTGCATCATGTTAGTTGTTTAAATATTGATGTCACTCCAAGATTAGTAACCTCCAAGAAGTGATGTAACTTTATATAAAAAATGTATTGCTATCAGATTCTGACTGAGCCCCTGAAGTTTAAAATAACCCAAATGCGTATTTCCAGCTGAGTTTAATTAAACTTGAGTTTGTTTTGTTGGTGGTACTATGTAATCAAGAATTACATTGATTAAGCTTTGGCAATTTCAATAAAACATGATTGTGTTTTCAGCAGGTGTATAGGGACACTTTTCATGCTATTTACCTTTGGGAAAGTGCTGAACACAGGTGTAGTGGTTTAGCAGTTACCTGCCCCCCCACCTTTTATAAACCCTGGCTAAGACTCAAAAACACTGGAAGTTAATAAATTAAGCTTTATATTTACAGCAATGCACAATATACAAGCAAATATTTACAAGGTATAACAGATATTTACAGGTATTTACAGATATATACAGTGAAAAGGTAATACAGACACCACACCTCTCCCAGAGACCAAAATCCCCAAGACAGGGTAACAAAACACCCCCTACCACCTTTCCTCCCTTCCCCAGTCTTATCTCACCACCTGTTGATGCTGCAAATAAGCTGAAGTAGATCGGTCAGGGGGATTAGTAATAGGAAGGAGTTAGCAGTTTTACTCTTAATTAGCTACCAAGACAGAGACACAAAGGAGACCATGCAAGAGAAGCAGCCGCAGCGCCGAACGGTCAGAAGCCCTCTGCTATCTGTTGTTTTCAGAACAGTTCTTAAAAACAACTTTTTTTTTCTTTCTCAGTAAAACTTGGTGAAGTGACACACTGTGTTTACCTCTCTCAGCCAATAGTCTAATTTCTCACTCAAATTCTCCAATTAGCTCAAACCAACACAACAGGTAAATAAGTACAGTTTGTTTTGTTTGCTTTATAGGTCTACCTCGATCTCGTAGTCAGACGTGCCTGCCTGAACTGTTAAGATTTCTGGGACAAAATGTACATGCAAGGAAAAATAAGAATGTTGATATCCTTTGGCAAGCTGCTGAGGTATTTATTAAGATAAGCATCTCTGCATAGTTTGGATAGTTTTCTGTAAGCATATGTATTTTCCCCTTTCTTATTACTGATGTGGTCAAATGCCTTTATTTGCTTGCCATGTGGGTCTGAAATGCTACTAGATTAAACCTCCTCTAGATTGAGACGTGGGGAGATAAAATGTATTTTGCACATCAGGATTTTCCCTACAACTCATGCAACAAAATTCTAGTCTCTCAAAGATGACAGCTTTTGATATCAGTCTTACACAGTGTGTTCTCTGCAAGAAGGTTATGCGTGAGGAAGGAATGGTTAATTGTGTATCCCATTTCTAGGTATGCCGCAGACTGAATGGTGTTCGATTTACAAGCTGTAAAAGTGCCAAGGACAGGACTGCCATGTCAGTCACACTAGAGCAGTGCTTGATCCTACAGCATGAACACGGAATGGCTCCACAGGTCTTCACCCAGGCTCTGGAGTGTATGAGGAGGTAAGAGTTTGAGTGCGTCACTTAGTCCTGAATGAGGAACCATGCAAACTGCAGAGGAACAGTGGTCTCTGTTTCTATTAAAAGGGGGGAAAAAAAATTAGGTAAAATGCAATCAGAAAACTGCACAACTAGCTGCTAGAATTCATCCCTCCTTTGCATGCATTAGTGAGTTGCATACACTAAAGCTGGCTGTTACCATATTTGCATCAGATGGCCTTTATTTTTTTGTAGTGAATTATGAATTTTCAGAGAAGCAGCATGGAAAAAATGTGTTTTCAATTGCTGCTGAACTTACGGAACAGGAAACTGGTGTTTCTTTGAAAGTTGTTTAGTTTTGAGGTTACCTGAACTCTCATAGCCCTGTTTTCCTTAGTTCTAGACCAGGCAGATTTCTCAGGGGTGAGCCATCTTTTGTTCTTGGAAACACAGACATCTGCAGTTTGCACTGGTTTGCCGTGTGTCTTCTTTAGCAGTGAAACACTGCTCACTAAGCAAAATGTCAGTATGAGTGTTTCACCAATACAGCAACCAAATTTCATCACAATGTGTCAGTGTGCTGTTGTCCTATCACTATAATGATGTTCTGTATTCTGAAGCAGCAGAGATGTTTGTGGAATTAAATACTGTACTTAAAAAAAAAACAAAAAACAAAACAAAACAGAAAATTTGTTTACTGTTGTTCAATGCCTTGTTTCAAGCACTGCTGGAAAACTTTGTAACTCACATACCAAAAGAAAGGATAAGAAATCTAGCTTTAGTCTTTATCAGTGTAGCTCAACAATGCTGTTCAGTCCTGTTTTTCAACATTCACTCTTACTGAATGTACTGTACTGTGTGTCTTCTCACCAGATTCTCTAGAGTGTTCAATTCTCTTATCCTTTCTGTATGTTTTTGCTGTTTGACCCTTTCTTACTCTTCAGTTACCTAGAAAGAAAAGGTCTTGCAGAACGTTTGCAGCCTCCTCCACTAATAATTTATTTGTTCTATCTACATCTAATTGGATGTCACTGCTCTTCCTTATTTTCTCTTTTTTTGCTGCACTTTTTGCTGTATTATTAAAGGATTACTACAGTAGATTAAAACTACATTTGGAGACTGATTAAACCTTGATGTTAGAAATACTAAGTTAAAATGGAGTTAGGTGGCACTCAAATGTCCTTATTTAAATTGAGCAACTTGTTAGCTTAGATACTTAGCAAGAGTAAAAACTGAGTAAGTATAATCATGTCACTTTAAATTAGTAATTGGTTAATGTGGATTTTTTTAAATGCAGTTGTGAACACAGTAGAGAGAGGTTAATAAAATTATTATTATGGACCTTCAGACTATCAATTCAATATAACACAGGATCAGATAAAATATTGACCCAAGAAACACAGTGATTTATATTGACCTACCCAGGGATATTGAAAGAGGGCCAATTTAATAAAAAACTTCAGCTCTTGTCTTCTAGCAACATGAGGGATTTGCTCTGTCAGGTGAAAGATGTGACTTTCTCTCCTTCCGTTAAATTTTTTACTAAGGGAGGTTGTGCAGTCCTGGTTAGTCCTGAAGGAATACTAAGATTACACTCTTCTTCAAGCTCATCACTCTTTCTTCTTCACTTCTCATTGTTCTTTGTGGTAGGTGGTTGTGCTTTTAAAATTATCTGCCAACTCTGCTCAGGAACAATAGCGTAGAATTAACAAATCTTAATGACAGAGACAGGATTTTGGAACAAGTATGTAGGAATCCTACTCCACCCAAACACATTTCAGCCTGGACAAGATGGCCTGACCTAGATGACACACATAGGAAATGAAAGGGTAGCAAATTACTTCCAGAGCATTTAGAAAACTTGCCTTTTTCTTTTAAACCAGTGTGACTATACAAGGGAAGGTTTGGTTCAGTGTCATAAAGACTTCTAAAGATTCTGTATCAGTTAGAAGGATGGAGAAGTACTATTAAGTTGTGGGACTCGGAGAAAGTATTTAACCTGTTCTCTACTGGTACCTTTCCAGAGAAGAAAAGCATCTTGCTTACACTGTTCTTGAAAAAAAGAAAAAAAAACAACTTTCTTCTGTGTGATGTTGGTCTTCAGAGGAGTTAGTTTCACAGATTCACAGATTTCATCAGGTTGGAAGGGACCCTCAAAGGACATCTTGTCCAACCCCTGTTCACTACAGGGACACCTCCAATTTATTCATCGTCAGGGACTTCCTTTCCTTCTTAGTCTTGTGATAATGTATCCATGATAATTATGTTAGGTGAGCATAGAAATCAGGGAGGGAATATTGTGTGCTTTTACGAATAGGATAGGATAGGATAGGATAGGATAGGATAGGATAGGATAGGATAGGATAGGATAGGATAGGATAGGATAGGATAGGATAGGATAGGATAGGATAGGATAGGATAGGATAGGATAGGATAGAATAAGCATAATTGGAAGAGACCTCCAAGATCATCCAGTCCAACCTATCACCCAGCCCTATCCAATGACACTAAGTGCTCCATCCAGTCTTTTCTTGAACACCTCCCATTCCAATGGCAAATCACTCTCTCTGTGAAGAACTTCCTAATATCTAGCTTATGCCTCCCCCAGCACAACTTGACACTGTGTCCTGTTTTTCTGTTGCTCGTTGCCTGGGAGAAGAGACCAACCCCCACCTGGCTACAGCCTCCCTTTAGGTAGTTGTAGACAGCAATGAGGTCACCCCTGAGCCTTCTCCTCTCCAGGCTAAACAACTCCAGCTCTCTCAGTGTCTCCTCACAGGGCTTGTGCTTCAGGCCCCTCACCACTTTGTCACCCTTCTCTGTACACATTCCAGTACCTCAAGATCTCTCTTGAGTTGAGGGGGCCAGAACTGGACACATTGCTCAAGATGTGGCCTGACTAGTGCCAAGTACAGGGGAAAGATAACCTCCCTTGTCCTGCTGGCCACACTGTTCCTGATATAGGCCAGGATGCTATTGGCTTTCCTGGCCACCAGGGCACACTGCTGGCTCATGTTCAGCCTATTATCTACCAGCACCCCCAGGTCCCTCTCTACCTGGCTGCTCTGCAGCCACTCTGTCCCCAGCCTGTAGCACTGCCTGGGATTGTTGTGGCCCAAGTGTAGAACTCTACACTTACCCTTGTTACATCTTATCCCCTTGGCTTCTGCTCACCCATCCAGCCTGTCCAGATCCCTCTGCAGGGCCCTCCTACCCTCCAACAGATCAACATCTGCTCCTAACTTGGTGTCATCTGCAAACTTACTGATGATTGACTCAATCCCCTTTTCCAGATCATCAATAAAGATATTGAACAGGATCAGGCCCAACACTGATCCCTGGGGCACACCACTAGTGACTGGTCACCAACTGGATGTGGCACTGTTCACCACCACTCTCTGGGCCTGGCCTTCCAGCCAGTTCTTGACCCATTTCAGAGTGGATCTGTCCAAGCCATGAGCTGCCAGCTTGGCCAGGAGCTTGTTGTGGCAGATGGTGTCAAAGGCTTTGCTGCAGTCCAGGTAGACTACATCCACAGCCTGCCTTGTATTCACCAGGCAGGTAACCTGATTGTAAAAGGAGATCAGGTTGGTCAGGCAGGATCTGCCCTTCCTAAACACATGCTGGCTGGGCCTGATCCCTTGGCCATCCTGTAAGTGCTGTGTGATTGCCCTCAAGATGACCTGTTCCATAACCTTGCCTGACACTGAGGTCAGGCTGACAGGTCTGTAATTTCCTGGTTCCTCCTTCTGGCCCTGCTTGTGGCACCACATTGACCAGCTTCCAGTCTTCAATGACCTCTCCAGAGAGCCAGGACTGTTGATAAATGATAGAAAGCAGCTTGGCGAGCTCATCTGCCAGCTGTCTCAGCACCCTAGGATGGATCCCATCTGGTCCCATGGACTTGTGAGGACCCAAGTGGCTCAGCAGGTCCCTTACTGCTTCCTCTTGGATTACAGAGGGGTGGTCAGCTTAAACCAATACAGATGCAGCATTTTGCCTTTTCACAGAATCACAGAATGTTAGAGGTTAGAAGGGACTTCCATAGATCATCAAGTCCAACCCCCCCACCAAAAGCAGGATCACTTAGGGTAGTCTGAACAGGAATGCATTCCACAACCTTTCTGGGCAGCCTGTTCCAGTGCTCCGTCACCTTCATTGCAGTTTCTTCTTACATTGAGGTGAAATCTTTGATGTTCATGTTTGTATCCATTGTTCCTTGTCTCATTGCTCTGCACCATCCAAAAGGAATTGGCCCCATCCACTTGACACCCCTCAAATATTTATAGGCATTGATCAGATCCCCTCTTCTCCAGACTAAACAAACAGCCCCAGATCTCTCAGTCTCTCTTCATAAGGGAGATGCTTATCATCCTAATCATGCTTGTGCCTCTCTACTGGACTCCCTTCCAGCAAGTTCCTGTCTCTCTTGAATTGGAGAGCCCAAAACTGGACACAGTACTCCAGGTATGGTCTCACCAGTGCAGAGTAGAGGGGGAGAACTTCCCTAGACACAGTTTTCTTGATGCACTCCTGGATGCCATTAGCTCTCTTGGCTACACGGTACCTTGCTGTCCCATGCAGAACTTGCTGTCTGCCAGGACTCCAAGGTCTTTCTCCTTGGAACTGCTTTCCAGCAGGGCAAGCCCTAACATGTACTGGTGCCTGGTTGTCCCCAGATGCAGGACCTGATGCTTGTCCTTACTGAGCTTCATGAGGTTTGCCTTCACCCAGCACTCCAGCCTGTCCATATCTCAGTGGATGGCAGCACAGCCTGATGGGCTGTCAGCCACCTGCCCCCCTCTCCAGTTTTGTATCATCAGCAAACTTGCTCAGGGTACATTCAGTGCCCTCATCCAGGGGGATTTCCTGTGCATGCCCTCCCCAAGGTACCATGAGCTAGGCTGAGAAGTTCAGTTGTGCCTATCCATGGCACCAGTTGCCTGGCATGGGGCAGCCTTATCCTCTCTTCACAGGAGATTCTTATGCAACCTGGATTAGCAGGGAATGTTCTTTGTCCTTTATCCTGCTCCTCTCCTAGAGGTAGTCTGCTGATGAATGTTTTTATCAAAGACACTGCAACATCTGATATATTTTTTTTAATTTCCAAAAAGTGATGTTCCACCCCTCAGGTGGAAGCATTTGTGTGGATTAACAGTGACAAGGAAAGCACTTTCCAGCTTTTGCCTCCATTCCCACTGAATATGTCAGTGCATAACTCTTTGCATAAATCAGGTAGGTTGATACTAATTTTTAATGGTAGAGATGTGATATATGATGTTCATAATGGCATCGATGTAAATTTGAGCCTTTATTTCTTTTTTTGCATCTCCCGTTGTTTTACTTCATCACCTATATCCTAGAAAACTTTTCTTCCTCCAGACTATTCTGTTGAGCCTTCATCCACCACTTCCCAGTCAACATTAGCTTTACACTTAACAGATTCTTCTGATCACACACACACCTCTCTGGCGCTACAAAGATTATTGGGATTTGTAGGTATCACAAATTCAATCTGCCCTTATCTAGCGCAGGGGTGTAGGTCTCCACTGTAAACCTCTAGTGTTCAAATCAATGTAGGAAGCAGGGGCATAATGAGATGAGCTGTGCAGCACGTCTTGCCTTCACACGCATATATTGAGGCACTTCAGAAATGTGCATCTAAAAAGCACATAGATACACACTTGAATTCATATGGGAGAAAAATAAGTGGGTGGTTTGGGTTTTTTTTTTTTTCTTTACATATTGAGTGGATCCTAAGAGGTTAAATTACTTCACTGCAGCCTACACGGAAAGATGTTTGAAAGGGTCAAATACTACAATGGTTATTCATGTTCAGCTTGCTTTTCAGAGCTCCACTTCCTTACAGCATGCGAAAGCATGGCAGAGCAGCATGGGATATTATTGCTTAATAATCTGAAAGAATGAACATGGAAAACCATTTTTGTTCAACCTACATGTGTTTATTTTCAGTAGACTACAGTACTTCTTTCTTATTTTTCTCTTTTATTCTCTTTCCCTCTCCTTATTTCTAACTGTGATGATACATATTTTTGAGATGTTTTTCCACTCTTTCTTTTCTTCATCTTCTGGTTTTGTTGTGCTTTATTTCCCATGTCTTTTTTTTTTCATTTTCTTGACCATGTTGTGTTGCCATCTCTTATTACATTCATTTGCATGTCCATCTTCTTTTCTGTTTTATTTTCCCTCCTCCCAACCTTCTTCCTTTTCACAGCATTGGAACACGGGAGATAGTCACCCAGAAGAACCTGAGTGGCTTGGTGCCCATCCGAGATTTCAGACTAGATCCCAGCCTCCTCTACTCTATTCCTTTATTGGCTCTCAGCCCCAATTTACTGATTGTGTGGCTGTTTCTGAGCATAGCATACCTGGTGGCCAGATTACGTTGCAAGTGAAGATAAGTTTAAAAAAAAAACACAGAAAAAAAAAAAGTGCTTGAATGTGTGTTGCCACTTGGTACCTGCTGGACAAAGGAATGTGTCATAGCATTGTCTGCCAGGAATTATTATTATGCCTTACAATTTTACGTTTCTCTTGTACTAAACTGTAAATATACATCAAATTATTTTATCAGAAAGAATTGTATTGGGACTTTACATTATTGTTCTGCTTTCAGTGCTTGTAACATAGTCTGACATTGGCCTGTTACCTCGTTACTTTAGCCGGCCTGAAGATCTCTTACCAAGTACAGTTTTGTGTTACTTGTTTCATGTATTCCAGAGAAAGGAACTCTGTCTGAAAATAATTTGTATATTTTTGTATATTTAAGCTGTATGCTAATCTTGCCTTTCATTTTTACAAGGTATGAAGAGAAAAATATAAACATGGGTGGGATTTATAAGACATTGTAAGACACTTATTTAAAGAAGTCAACAAATTTCTACCTTCATTCCAAAGCATAATATCCAAATTACATTGCTGAGCAATTTGTAGAACCATAGTCCTGTTCCTTTCTCATGGTTAAATATGCTCTAATAGACTAATAGTGTACCCACAGAAAAAAAAAAACAACTTGTGGTGCACTGCATGCAGAATTATTTGACTCTTATTTGTAGATCTGCATTTTGTAATGTATTGAAGATAAAGAAGAATGACTTGTGGTTAGGAAGAGGATGTAATTTGCATTAGCTTGCTAATGATCCGTATCTGTTTCAGGTGTTCTGTTATAGAATTTATTCTGAAACAGGGTCATTATCATCCTACAAGTTAAAGATACTGGTCTTTAGTAGTTCAGGCAAGAAGAGGGAGGTATCGGTTAGCTCCTTCAGTAGGTGCGTTTGAGGTTTTCCATTAGGTTTTGCTTTAATTACATTAGAGTAATACTACTACTACTGCTATTTTCATTTTAAAGTGTTGGACAGCTTTAATAAATTATAGTGTTGATAGTGACTTAGAGATAAATGAATGTCGGCAAGTTAACACTTAAGTGGTGAGAGTAAAGCAGCCTATATAGTTTAGTCAAGCAGAATAACTGCAGGTGAAGTTTGGCCATCATTTATCTGTGAAAGCAAACGGGGAGAGGCCTATTCAAACTGTTGACACAGTGGTCTGGCAGAGCTTGTCAATAGCAATAGCTGATCAAAAAAACTAACCTCATTTAATGTAGTTTGCTAAATTCATGAAGGGATTTACTTTACTTGGTGCCTGAGATGACAAAAATATGGGCTTCTGATGAGAACTCTTGAAGTACTGTGATTTCTGTTTTCTACTATTATTAACTTGCTCAACAAATATAGGTAGTTATAGCTTTTATTATCAACTTTAATAGAGTTTGAAAGCTTCTGAGACAGGTATGATTAAAAGAAGAACACAGAATAAAAAATAGATTGGGTGAATATTCTAGCTAAAAACAAAGTATACAGTTATGTTTGTGTCTTCATGAGATCAGACTGTACAGTACACTATCTCCTGGTAATTTTCCTCACTGTTATTCCAATATTTTTGTTTTTTTAAAAAAACAAAACCCCAAATAACCAAAAACTATCAAGACCTATATATATTTTTATATATCTATATATATTTATCTATGTATCCTATTTATTTTTAGTTGCAATGAATTTAGGTAAGTCTTTACTGCTGCTGAAATGTAAAATCATCATATGATGGTGTTGGACATATCCATGATCTGTAGTGACACCTGTTTGTCTGTACATAACTCATCTTTCTGATTAATGCTGGTTCATTTCCTATGGGTACCAAAATCTCAGTTTTTACAAAGTGAACGAATGTCAGGTTGGTCTGTGGCCTTGTTCTTGCCATGTGATGAATGTCTCTGTGTTCAGTTTAACAAGATGTGAAGGTAACTTTAGTAGGGATACCTTCATTGGGCTCCCTGAGATTACTGATCTGTTTAAGTATGTAAGTTTTGCTCATGATTAGCATTAGGGTTGCAGTAAGAGTGCATACTGCTTATGTGCCTCCAAGAGAAGAAACCAGACACATGAAATGGCCTGTGAAATACATCTTTGTCATCATCTCTGTGGTTCAATTTTACCATAGAGGAACTTGTGCAACAACCACATGCAATGAAGTAACCTAAGAGAAGTATGAAAATGCTTATCTGGCATCTATCTGCTAGTTAAACTTACTGCTTTCATTAGTACTTTGAACTATTATTTGTGAAAATTTTTTATAAAAATATATTTGACTGCAACAGCCTTTGGAGAGGTTCTGTAAAACACAAGACAATGACGTAAAAATAGTATCATTTTATAAAATGGATCATGTGTAAGGCAGGCACAGAATGTGCTCCAGAGACAAAATTTTAAACTTTCTTAAAGCAAAACCCTGTAGTGTTTTATGCAGCCGGACTAGATGGTGTATAATGAACACGGTTACAGTCAGTTTAATTGCTCAAAATTAGAACAGTAAGGTCAGTAAGAGCAGAGAGCTTTCCAACTCAACCAGAATCCAGATCCTCCTTTTGAATCATAGAACCACAGTTGACACTGTACATGCTGCAGCCATCCCCAAGACCGGAATAAGCTGGCATTTCCACCATAAGATTGTGTACTGTACTCTCTGCCATGAAGTGCTGGTATTCATTGTTTAGGTTTCAGCTCTCTATCAGGGAAAGACATTCTCCTGCAAGCCTAAATTGATTTATAATCTATTTAAAAGATAGTGCTTCCTCTTTGTACGTCTGTTTTTGAATATAGTCAAAGGAACTCTGAAGTAGATTTACAAGTGTAAAGAAGCCTTATAACTGGAGTATTTTTTTTTAATTGTAGCACAGAAACTTTGTAATGTGAGGCAGTTGCACCAAAACATTGGGTAAAAATTAAATTCTGCACAGCTTTGTCTCCTTGGGGTTGTGACTGTGAGTGCAGCCAATCTTTTTTGCACCCATACAAAGCTGCTATTTCATGATTAAGATTATTTTTTAGACTATGTTATTCAGTTTATGCATGCAGAGATAACTGGAACGTCATTATTTTTGTATCAGCTCTAATCTTTAAGTAAATACTGATAATACTGACATACAGGGAACAATAAAACCACATTAAAGCTCTTATTGGGAGAACAGTTTTTCTTTTTCAGCTTAATATACTAATATATTAGCAGAACTTCTTGTGAGCAATCTCTTGGGATCCCTTGTGCAATGAAGCGGCATGTGAACTCCACAACAGTGTACCCTGAAATACATGAAACCATTGTGAAAGAACTTTTTCAGATGATGCACTGCTGCTTTTTAGAAATGCAAAACTAGCAATCAGACATAGCATGTGTCCATTGTGTGTGCTTCTTACTAGCATTGTATGATAAGTCATCATTTATAATATTTACATTGGCAGATTAAAGCGCTCATTAAATATAACCAACTTTTTGTTAATGCTATAAAATAACCAGTTCATTTCATCTTAGTTTAAGTCTTTTTTTTTTCCTTTTTTTTTTTTTTCCCCTTTTTACTGCTGTCATTTTTTGTGCTTGTTTTTTTTCCCCAGTGAGGGTTGTCGACGAGAAAATACAATGAAGAATGTTGGATGTCGCAAGTATGCATTTAATTCCCTGCAACTGAAGGCTTTCCCAAAGTATTACAGGCCTCCAGAAGGAACTTACGGAAAAGTTGAAACATAAGCATACTCTGTCCTTTAATTTCTGTTCCCTCAAAACATGTGGATACGCTCTAGATTAATACGTGATTTTGTCATCCAGAAGAGATAAATAACTCTTTTTGTACGTTTCGCTAGGTTATACGGAGCATGTTACTTACAGAATTGGAATCTATAGTAACAGTTATTCTGACACCTTAGCTTGAGAATAGTGTGATGACTCTCTGCCCGTTTAAATAGCCTTCAGTGTATGTAAGATGAACAGATATTGTGCTACTTAATAATTACCTATATGCAAACAGCTAGGTACCTCCTGGATGGGCAAGGCCTCTAGGAACGGCACTTAGGCAGCTGTTTCACATGACATCTTTTTATACTGAGTTGACTTGAGATTGAGCTTTTCATAAACTTTTTAAAACTGAGATTAAAACTCAAAAACTTGTAAATAAGAAGGGATTGGATCCTAGACAGTCTTAACAACTGTAGAATGCATAGTTACAATCAAGAAACAGAGGTTTAACTTAAAAAAATACAAAAAAACCCAAACAACAAAACCCACCAAACAAATTAGCACAATGAAAGTTGGGAGTATAAATCATTTTACTGCATATAGGATACCATCGTTATATATGAAATTAACAATACGTAAAAGACCAAGCATATGAGGTCTAATTTCTAGTTCTGTCCAAATAAATTTCTGTTGCCTTTGGCAGATAAGGAGCTGGGCACACATCTTAAATGGTTTTACAGTGTTTCAGAAACATAATACCACCTAAACAGTAATGCCAGCAGTGGTTGCCCGTGCCCCTCCCCCGTCTGAGGCAAGAGCAAGAAGTAAGATGCTAATGGTGCACATGACATGCTCAGTCTGTTCCCTGGTATTCTATAGTAAGACATTTTTACCTATGGCTTTTTATAGCACTTCTGGATTTAAAGCATTAGTATCTAGGACAGGGGGAGGGAAATAAATTTTTTTTGATTGCTGTTTAATTTTTCTTTTTTACATATCAATTATGTATGTCCTTACAAAGATACACAAAGTGCCCATTTCATCCCCATTTACTCCCAAACTGGTTTCCATTTACGTTTGCATTTTACCCAGGCAGATGTTCAGAATCCTGGAAGTGTAAATATGATGGTTTTCACAGTATTTCCAAAGAAGGCATTGATGCCCCATGTTAGAAAGGAGCTGCTCTGGTGCTACTGATCATGCCTGAGAAGCACAGGCAATCAGTTTGATAGCACTTGAAAAAAAATCTTCAATGAATTTCCCCCCCAAAGAATGCCTTTGAAGCTAAGAGAGCTTTTAAAAAAGCAACTAAACATCAATTTCCAAATTTTAACTTTGAATCATCTCCACCTAGCTTTGTTTAGCACACTGTTCCCATTCCCTCTTCTTTCTAAGAATATAAGCTTTAGAATAGAAAATTCTACTTATTTATTCTTGTGAGATTAGCAACAGCCAGGTAAGTATATGGCTGTTTTCTAATTACTTTCTTCCTCTCACTGATGTTTGTCTGTGCTGTCACTGCTCTATCAATCAGCCATGTTCATTCTGCTCCCATGTAGGTTTGGGGGTTCCAGGTCTAGCAGTTTTTGCATTTTGCTTTCTGCAGTTTAACACTGAGCAGTACATCACAAAGCCAGGTCAGAAGAGTTCTGCTGAACTAGGTTGTTACCATTTTGTTATCAGTCACTTTAGGATAACAAAACTCTGAATTCTGTGCAATATCAGTGTATGGTAGTACCTGTCCAGGTCTGAAGAGGTCATCTGCAGTGCAACGGTCCCTTGGAACCTTTACAAACCCTGTCCTGCAGTTAATAAATTAATGTTTATTTTATTTCTATTTTATTCAGAAACAAATGTATTCACAAACAACACTTTTCAATGGGATCTCTGTACATGTTATTCCATTAGTTCTGCTCAACCTCCAGACCTTGGCCCACTGTTAAATGCTACAATTATTTTTCTATTAACTATATTCTTTATATCCTTTTTATGAGTTGATAATTTTATTTTGTATATTCCAAACATAATTATATTTTAAGTCCTGTATTGTTACACTAAAAACCTTCCAACATTCAGCTTTCAAAGAAAATAAGAAGAGGTCTGCTGTAACAGTTGTCAGAGCAACTCGCTTAGACTGTGGTCAACAATCATTAGATCAACTCCAGATCTTCATCATCCTTTATTTATTTTGTACACCAATGTAATCAGAAAAAGTTGATGAATTTTGTATGTGCATGTTTTTTCTCACCTTTTTAAAATGGTGGAGTATCAGTCTCAACTACTGCGTTATTTTGTTTTAAATACTCTGATTTCAGTATGCTTACATGTAAAAAATGTTGTCTAGCTTTTTTTTTATATATATATATGCCATTGTCAGTACATGCACATCAACGGGCTTGTTTAAAGGGCGTTACGAACAGTAAGATCTTGAGGAGTTCATCAAAAAGAAAAACTGTGAAACTTGAAATCCACATAGGACGCTTCACAACGGTGGAGTAAGCTTTTCTGTTGCACAGGAGAGATGAATTTAAAGATTACTGTAAAATGAAGTTCTGTCTAATTTTCTTTTTTTGTTTGAGTACATTTTTTAAAAATTATAAAACAGACAAAGATAAAAAAACAAAACTGTTGCCAAGTATGTTCTGTGTATGTTCTGTGAAAGTACCTACAGCACAGTTGCCTTTTGTTTCATTTCTACATGTAAAATTATTGTATAATACAACACTGTTTTGTCCCAACACAACCCTGTATTTGCCAAGCTGTGTGCATTGAAATATTTTTATTTATTTCTTTTTGGGCAGTATTAATATATCATAAACATATGGCTACTGTTTTATATATTCTAGTTCATCCAATCCATGTATGCTGTAAATGTGCTAGTCTTTAGGACATAAAACAATAAAGAACTGACAAGAGGAACAAGTCGTGGCTTGCTTTTAATGCATTTGTGGTAACTTAAAATAAATACTTTCCAGTCCCTTGACTTGATATGCATGATCTGGTGGAGACTGTATTAAAGCTACACTGTGTTTGGAGATATTTTATACAGGTACACAAGTCAGGAAGTAAACTCCTAAACTCTCCTAACTACAGCCCTTACTAATTTTCTGTAGTTAGGTCAGGCAGCAGTTTGTCCCACATGCTATACAGAAACAGTTAAATGAAGAAGCAGCATGAGGGTTTTAAAGAAAAACAATATATATATTCTTTCTCCATTAATCTTTTGTAAGCCTTTGCTGAGCTTTGTTCTGTGATTTTTCACTCCTTCTATTAACAGAATTCCTTCTCTGCTGCTGCTTCCCCTTCAGCTAACTCATCCCTCCAGCAGCTTTACTTGTACAACTTTTCAGCAAGGATAGGTTGTCATTATTAATTGGGATTTTAATTTCAGGTAAATAAATTTTGCATTATAGTGTAATAGACAATAACCCAGAGTGTAGTGATATCCGTAAAATATTAAAAATATAATATAAAAATGTAATGCTGCTGTCACTGCATGTTTGAGAACTGAGAAATACAACTTTACCTGCACGAAAGAGGACTGTGTGCCACAGGTGACACTTGATAAATTAGTTTTTCTGGTTACATGGAAAGACAAACAGTACCAGGAAAAATCTCTGCTGCTGTAATGGAAGGGCAATTAATTGATGCAAGATGGCATTTTTCAAAATTAATATTGTTTATGAATTTTTATACTCAAAATTATCACCATTCCCAACCACTAATTTTTAATGATAACTGATTCGTTTGGAATGGTCATGGAATGTATTACATAAAGGAAAAAGTTGATATAGAAATAATAGCTAGCAATATATAAACATTAACTGAACTGGAAGGAAAGATTCCTGTGGTCAATATACTGCATGCAGTTACTTATATCGCTTGCCCACTGGCTGGAATCAAGGCTCCTTTTCTGCTTATGGCAGAAGGCTATGTGAATTACAAGAGGTTTAAGGTATTTAGTCACAAAATATTAGTCTCCCCTGACTCAACAAGGCCAACTCTAAGTTCCTACACCTAGATCAACACAATCCCAAGCACAAATACAGGCTGGGTAGCAAATGGCTGGAGAACAGCCCTGAGGAAAAGGACCTGGGGGTCTGAGTTGATGAAAAGCTCAACATGAGCCAACAGTGTGCATGTGCAGCCCAGACAGCCAACCGTGTCCTGGGCTGCAACAAGGGAAGCATGGCCAGCAGGGCCACTCTAGTCAAACCCCACCTGGAGTGTTGTGTACAGTTCTGGAGCCCCCACCAGAAGAAGGACATGGAACTGTTGGAGTGAGTCCAGAGAAGGGCCACAAAGATAATCAGAGAGCTGGAGCACCTCTGCTATGAGGACAGGCTGAGACGCCTCTTCAGTCTGGAGAAGAGGTGGCTTTGAAGGAGACCTTATAGTAGCCTTCCAGTATCTGAATGGGGCCTACAGGAATGCTGGGGAGGAACTACTTACAAGGTCTTGTAATGACAGGATGAGGAGTAATGGGTTTAAACTGAAAAAGGGGAAATTTAAATGGGATGTTAGGAAGTAGTTCTTTACAGTGAGGGTGTTGAACAGGTTTCCCAGGAAGGTTGTGGCTGCTCCCTCCCTGGAGGTGTTGAAGGCCAGGTTGGATGAGTCCTTGGGTGACCTATTCTAGTGGGAGGTGTCCCTGCCTATGGCAGGGTGTTGGAACTGGATGATCTTTGAGGTCCCTTCCAACTTAAATCATTCTATGACTCACAGGGCTAGCAACAGATTAAGACAGTACCGAAACGCTCACAGGGAATTCTGTCAATTGTCTTGTTGGCTGTTGAGACTTCTGATTCTTCCCAGGCTTCCCAGGATGCTGGGGAAAGGGGCAGGTGATCTCTGACCTGGTCCTGATTTCTCTGGACGGTCTATGTGTCCTATGCAGACCTCCTCATCTCAGCAAGTGTAGGCAGGATGTCTTGTGATGTGCAGTCTCAGCATGGTGTCACGCTGGCTATGCAGGCCTATCACATGAAGGTATTTATGCCTGTTTCTGGTAAAGCAGGCAGTTTCCAGGCTGTTCCCCAGGGCTGAGTTACAGAATAAGGCTATAAAGAATAAGGTAGTATCACTGCCAGTAGCAGCAGGCACCAATACAACAGCAGAGCATGAATACAACAGCAAAATGCGTTGTGTTACCTGCTCATCTCCTTTTATCAATGCCTGAGACTAATGTGCCTGTGGACACAGAACAGCCAATCAGAATGGCAGTTAGCCAAGCTTGACCATACTAGGTGAAGCCATAGGCTTGCTTTACCCATATTTGGGGAAGAACATACGCCTTGCACAAGGCTGGCACAAACAAAGCGCACTTACTTTGTTTACCACAGGATGCAAGCAGGAGCAAAACAAGTTTGGGCAAGCCGGGTCTGTCAGACTCAGTGGCTCCAGGTCTTTTGTCCTTTTTCCTGTGGTTGCTCTCGCCAAATGGAGGGAGAGCAGAAAAACATGTCTGGGCAAGCCAGTATACTCATAAACCTATTTTGACCCATCAGGTCTACCACGACAGCTGCTTTCATTCAAAATACAGAAAGAGATGATGCTTTAGGAATTCATAAACAGCAGATGCAAAATACATCTACACACAAGTGTGTGTGTGTGTGTGTGTGCATGCATGTATGTATTTAAAGTTTTTTTTTTTAATCAGTGTCAAAAAATTGTGTACCAATCTTCTTCTTAATTTAAAAAAGGGATGTGTTTAAAAGATAGTTGAAAGTTTAGTATCTTCAAAAGGCTTCTGAACTATTATACAACTTGGCACTTGATGAAGCTGGCATATGTATCTTCACAAAGACTTCTCTGCTACAAACCCAAGGAGACTGTGAATCCAAGTTGCTTATGGGCCTGTGGCTATATGACGAGTGTACACATGTCCATGGGTTGTAAATGATGCTGTGGGGAGCTGCTGGGAGCAGCAAATAACTGCATGTCTCAGTTTGGAACCAAAAGTTGTTCTGTCTCTTTGCCAGAGCTTTTTGTGATAGCCTATGGGTAGGACTTGAGCTCTGCTACAGCCTTCTATGCAGGGGCACTAACTGCAGTCCAGAAAAGCTTCCCTGATGTTAATATGTCTTGAAGTTTGAAACATGGACTATGGGAGGTGGAAAAAAAAAAAAAAAAAAAAAGGGACATTTTATTAGATACAACACAAATAATGCGATAAATTAAGAGGAATACACCAAAAAGTATCAAGACACTCGTTTAAACCAGCAAAAAAATCCTCATTAGAAGAAATTGTAGGTAATATTAGTCAGCAAGTTTTTTCAGTGATTTTCAAGTTCCTAAACATTTCTGATACTCTTTATTTTTATATTGATGACTGCATATGGATTTCTTAAAAATAGCTCTCCCCTAATGAATGGTGAGACTGTAAGGCTATGAATGAGAAAGCTTATCTTAACAGTAACCTCTTTTTCTCACATTTTTAAATGTCATGCAAACTTTCTCCTCCCAATTAATGAAATATTTTGCCCATATTTTGTCTCCCTCTGGCTGCATGATGATGACATATGGAGCCACACTTTGCTTTTTTCATTAGTATGTAATGCAGTCAGTTGGTGGCACAAAACCAACAGTTTATAAAAGCCCAGTATTTCTGCCAAGCATCCCATTTTTTTACTTAAGTCATGCCAACACTAAGTTGAATGTTATTTGCTAAGCTGGTCCTATGAGTTCACCTTTTTTTTTTTTTTTATTCCACACAGACTTCACCATGAGGAAATTTTGGTGTTTGTTTGTTTGGGGTTTTGTTGTTGTCTTGTTTGGATTTTTTTTGTAGTGGCTGTTATATTTGTGCATATATCCTAAATATTATGGATTTAAATTTCTGTTGAAATTTACAAATTTTACAGAGTAAGGAATTTGCTGTGCATCCCTTCATGTAATTTATTGTAAAGTTTTGGTCATAGCAGCCAAAATACTCAAGATAATACACTGTTTGTTACTTAAGTGGCTCTACAAAAAATCTGGGGAGGGACTTTTTAGGATGTCAGGTACTGATGGGACTAGGGGGAATGGAACAAAGCCAGAAATGGGTAGATTCAGACTGGGTGTTAGGAAGAAGTTCTTCACCACGAGGGTGGTAAAACCTTGGAACAGGTTGCCCAGGGAGGTGGTTGAAGCTCCATCCCTGGAGGTGTTTAAGGCCAGGCTGGATGAGGCTCCAGACAGCCTGATCTAGTGTGAGGTGTCCCTGCCCATGGCATGGGGGTTGGAACTAGATGATCCTTGTGGTCCCTTCCAACTCTGATTCTATGATTTTGGATGTGACTCCAAATCCAATAATAACCACAGCTGTGACCCCAGAGGAGTCAGTTCCTGCCTATGAGGCTCACTGAATGTTTAATTATATGTGGAGTTAATTATATGTAGAGTTGAAAAGAGTGATTGAAATGGCCAATGGGAAAAGCAATACACCTGGAACATAAATGATTATACTGTGGCTGAAATCAGTGATCTGGAGTGGGAATGGTTTTGTATGCTTAGTACTCCTATTCAGGGTAATTGGAAACTTTTTCTGCTGTGAATACTACATTAATTTCCATCAAAACTTTGGGAGGGAGTTTGGAAGTACATTCCAGTTGCATGGTATGGGAAAAAGGAGATAAGTTTTAGAATATTCTCAATCTAATTTAAGGTTTTAATGTAAAGGAATATAAAGCAGTTACTCATCTACAGGATGTCTATAACAGATTTGATTCTGGTAACTATGGATGTGTGCTTAGTTACTTCAGTCTGCTACTTGATACAAGCTCATAAAGCTTTTTCAATATGCGTGTGAAAGCACCACCTAAAATCTTACTCCTGCCTAGGCCCTCTGCAAATTGTGCTTTCATACCGCTACAATGCAGAGAAAAATTGCCCAACTCACATGACTTAAATTGTGTTGGGATGAATGCAGTTTTTCCATTTATTGGTGATATAATTGGCCAGCAATCAGTGCATCACAGAAACAATGAATAATTAAGAAGAAGAAAATTATTAAAAAGGGGCAAAGACCTTTAAAACTGCACCTGGACAATTTACAGCAGGAAAGCCTGGCCACTATTTTATACTTCCCCAAAGCCAGGAGTAACCTTAATACTGTTAGCCACAGAAAACTCACAGGCCCATGAGTATGTGTGCACACTCAGGCAGGCATATGTGGGAGTTTTAGGAGTCCCATGGCACTCCAAATATGAAGTGATTGCTCTCAAATGACCCCAACCTGGAGCACAGCTTTGGGGCCCCAGCCTAAAGAAGACATGGACCTGTTAGAGTGGGTCCAGATGAAGTTATCAGGGAGCTGTAGCACCTCTCCCATGAAGACGGGCTGAGAGAGTTGGAGTTGTTCAACCTGGAGAAGTGAAGGTTTGTGGAGGGGGATCCACTTGAAGTGGGTTTACAGGAAAGATGGACAGCAGCTCTTTCATCAGGATGTGTAGTGATAGGATGAGGGATAATAGTTTCAAACTGAAAAAGGGTAGACTTAGATTAGGTATTAGGAAGAAATTCTTCAATATGAGGGTGGTGAGATACTGTAGATGGTTGCCCAGAGCAGCTGTGGATACCCCCTTGTGGCCGTTTGAGCTAGATTTCTAGCTCAGACATAGGAAAAAGTAGCGAAGAGGTGAACATTCTAGGGATAGGCTGTATAACAGCAACAATGGATAAGTTCATATAATTTCATTGGAGCATCAAGAGCCTTATGTCTGGAAGTACAACTTGTTTGGCTTTTCTGCTGCTTACTGCTGCGCCTGCTGCTGTCTTCCCCCGCTGCTGCTTTCACCACTGCTTGACTCCTTCCTCATCCTCCTTAAGGTTATATATATTATTTTATTTTTAATCCTTCCTCTCTTCTATTAGTATATTTTTTTTCATACTGTTATATTTAGTTTAAACTATAAGAAAATACAATTTCATTTTTCCTGACTTTCTAAAAGAATCTGTGTTGTAGTGAGTTTGTTCTACTGGGGTGGGGGATCTGCTCTAACCCAATACATTAATTTTTGGCACTTTTCCAAACGTGGGGCAACACTTTGGATCAGTTTTCTTTTTGATTGATAGTCAGGGAAAATTGATATTTTTTTTGGTATTTTGTGGCACATTATTGCATCAGTTTTGACTTTGTCAGTTCAGCAGTGTATTATCACCCTAATACAATATCATGTGTGTTTCTTTTTTGCTGAGATGGTTTGGAACTGGGTCAAAGCTGTGTTAACAAAGGCTGGAAATTTTGTTGTGCATGTGTTAGGGTTTAGAAAGGTTGCTGAAAGTATGCCATATGTTATGCTGGTGTCAGCGACTAAGAGTTATCTGGGAGAGATGAGTTATCCAGTGGTTTGCCTAGTATGTTTGAATTTGATGTTTTTGGCTGTTATGGTAGGTCTGATTGTAGTTTGGAGAAGAGAGAAATGCAGGAATAAACACGATGCGAGTGAGATTTTTACCTTCTTTGGAGCCAGTAGCAGGGAGTTAGGCGTTAAATATACAATTGGCAGCTGAAGCTGGGGAGGGGAGGCCAGGGCTATGGGCAGATGGATTGCTGGCAGGACAGCAAAATGTCCTGCCTCGGAACTTTTGAAAAGGGAGAAATTAGTTGGACATGCCCCATACCCCACGGACCCAAAAGTGTGGAATCAGGAAACTATCTGGTTTCCCTTAGTACTAAACAGAACAGAGGAAAATAAAGGTAAAAGTGGTGGAACCCCTGCAGCGGCAGTGCCGGATTTGGCTGAGAAAAGTGTGGGATATGGCAAAGTGCCTCAGATGGATACAGTTGAGGAGGTTGTTGCAAAAAATGCAGGTCGAACATTTTGATCAGTAGAAGAGTGTCTGACACTGGAGCGTCCACCATTAAAGGGGATGCTGAGGCACAGGTACTCCTGCCTGCAACCAGGGGACTGGAAGCGGTACCAGAGGATGCGGTGAGGTCCTCGAAGGGTGAGCTCACTAACTCTGCTGCTCCTGCTTTAGCCCCGCTTGTCTCTGCAGAACCGGCTGCTGCTGCTGTGGGAAAGGTTCCCTCTGCCTCAGTCCCAATTCTGCTGCCACAAAAGGAACAAAATCAGACCAGATAGTAGTGAGCAGGAAGATTCAAATGGAAGAGTTAAGATCTCCATTGCTCCAGTTAAAACAAGGTAAAAAACTGGCAGCTAGTTTGGGGGGTCACAATAGCTCAGATGATGATCAGGATAAACCAGAGCAGGGTAATCCCAAGGAGGAAACTGCTAAGGACCCTTTTGCTGCTGTTGAGGGGTTTTGTAAGTTTGCTGAACTCATGAAGCAAGGGCAAGAGAATCCAAGAGAGGGTACATCTGCTGGAGTGAGGGCTAGTACCCCTGTGGATAAAGAAGATGGAAAGGCTACTGCTAGGAGGAGATATATTCAGGAAACAGATGATAGTGATGATGAAGAGAGAGCCCCACTACCAAGGAAGGAAGTCAGACATATTAGACAAGATTGTGCCCGGAAAGAGCGAGAACAGTTGATGAGTTGGTTAAACAGATGCTGGGACAGAGATATGGATACTGTAAAAATAAATCCCCAGACAGTGAAGTAGTTGGGTGTTTTTTCAAGAGACAATGGCATAGATAAGCATTTAGGACACCTCAAGGGCAATTCTAACCTCTGGTCATGCATATTAACAGCTGTGGTACTACGGTACCCCAACAGGGATGACTTGCCCTGGAGACCTTCATGATGGAATATGGTTGAGCAGAGGGTGCAGTACTTATGAGAGACGGCCATAAGAGAGCTCATCTATGGAGACTGCCAAACAGAGGACCCTGATCAGATACCAATGAGCCGTGCTCTCCTAAAGAATCTTATTCAGCTTGCTCCCTCTAATTATGCCCATACATTGGCCAGTAAAATAGTGGGGAGAGATGATGGAGGAGCCCTTATGACTGTTGGAGAGTTTGCTGATCAGATGAGGCAAATGGAGGACAGCCTGACGCTTGATGCCATGGTGTCAGCTATAAATACTATGGCTGAAGAGATAAAAGATGGCATGAAACAGCTTACAGAGGAATTTAAAACTTCTATATCTCATTTAGTAAAGGACAATGACTTTTCATCTTTATCATAGGAGTGGGTAAATGTCTCAGCCATCAGAGATAGTCGTCCTCCCAGGAGACCAATTCAAATAAACTCAATTAGGAATAGACAACAGCAGTCACGTGGGACTCTGTGGGTAATTTTGCATGACCAATTTGGTGAAAACATGGATAAGTGGGATGGGAAACCTACCTCACTTCTCCTGAAGAGAGTGAAGGAATTGCAAAGTGATAAGACTAAAAGAGTAGTGGCCTCAGTTTCCCCAAATGATTCAAAGGGTTTGGACCATTAAACACTGTGCCAACTGCACTTGTAATGGTCAGCATTAGGGGGGCCTTGCCTCTTATCAGGCGGAGGCCAGGGACCAGGAAGATGGAATGTATATATTATATGGCCTGGTACCTTGAAGACTCAGAAATACAGGGTTCTAGTTGACACAGGGGCTCAATGTACATTGATGCCCTCAAATCATGAAGGAATGGAGTCTATTACTATTTCTGGAGTTACTGGAGGGTCTCAAGAATTAACAAGGTTGGGGGCAGAAATAAGTTTAACTGGGAGTGATTGGCAAAGACATGCCATTGTAACAGGTCCAAATGCACCCTGTATTTTGGGTATTGACTTTCTGAGAGAAGGGTGTTTCAAAGATCCCAAGGGTTATAAATGGACCTTTGGAATAGCAACTGCAGAGGCTGTTGGAGATAGATTAAAATTGTCAGCTAGGCCTGAACTCTCAGACAAGTCTGCAGTTGTTGCACGGCATAGTATAGAGGATGTGAAGTTGCCAATTGCCACTCAAATCATACATCATAGGCAGTACAGAACAAACTGTGACTCTTTGGTACCCATACATGATCTGATTTGTCATCTGGAGTGCTAACACATCATTAAGAAAACCCTTTCACCTTCAACAGTCCAATATGTACGAAAGGGTAATGGAGAATGGCGATTGACAGTTGACTTCCATGGCCTAAATGAAGTAACTCCACCCATGAGCTCTGCTGTCCCAGACATGTTAGAACTCCAGTATGAGCTGGAATCCAAGGAGGCCAAATGGTATGCAACCATAGATGTTGCTAATGCGTTCTTCTCCATTCCAATAGCAGAGGAATGCAAGCCTCAGTTTGCTTTCACCTGGAGGGGAATTCAATACATGTTTACCCATTTACCCCAGGGGTGGAAGCACAGCTCAACAATCTGTCATGCAGTGATCCATGATGCATTAGAGAGAGGTAGAGCTCCAGAGCATCTGCAGTTCATTGATGACATCATTGTCTGGGGGAACACAGCCAAGGAAGTTTTTGAGAAAGGGAACAAAATAATTGACATTATGCTGAAGGCAGGTTTTGCCATAAAGCGAGACAAGGTGAGAGGGCCTGCTAGAGAGATCCAGTTTCTGGGAATCCGTTGGCAAGATGGTCGCTGCCACATCCCACTGGATGTGACAAAGTTTCCGCTATGGCAAATCCCACAAATAAGAAAGATATGTTATTTTTCTTAGGAACGGTTTGATTTTGGAGGCTGCACATCCCTGGATATAGTCAAATTGTAAAACCTTTATATGAGATGACTCGAAAGAGGAACAACTTTATGTGGGGACCTGAACAACAAGTGGCTTTTGATCAAATAAAGCAGGAAGTAGTCCATGCAATGGGACTGGGACCTGTTCGAACTGGTTCAGATGTTAAGAACATCTTGTACATGTCTGCAAGTGATAATGGTCCAACCTGGTGCCTATGGCAAAGAGCCCCAGGACAAACACATGGTCAACCACTTGGTTTCTGGAGTAGAGGATATAGGGGGTCAGAAGCAAACTATACACCAACCGAGATAGAGATTCTTGCCACTTATGAAGGAGTAAAAGCTGCTTCTGAAGTAATTGGAACAGATTCTCAACTTCTTTTGGCTCCCAGATTACCAGTTTTGAACTGGATGTTTAAAGGAAACTGCAACTGATGTTACCTGGTATAAGTGGATGGCTCTCATAACGCAGCGAGCATGTATGGGGAGTTTTGAATGATCTGGTATGGTGGAGATGATCACAAACTGTCCGGAAGGCACAGACTGTATAAATCCTTCAGCAGAGAGAGTAACTCAGGCTGAGGAAGCTTCTCCTTACAGCAATTTGTCAAATGAAGAAAGGAGATATTCTTTATTCACAGATGGTTCCTGCTGCCTTGTTGGAAACAAGTGAAAATGGAGGACTGCAGTTTGGGGCCCTGTGCAAGCAGTGTCTTGAAGCAAAAGCTGGAGAAGGGGAATCAAGTCAGTTTGCAGAGGTAAAAGCTAT
>VWZI01010876.1:23197-52673 GCA_013396835.1 Psilopogon haemacephalus
CCCCTCACCTGGGCATCACTGGCACAATCACTCCTCATCTACCTGGGCATCACTGGCACAATCACTCCACATCTACCTGGGCATCACTGGCACCATCACCCCTCACTCACCTGGGCATCACTGGCATCATCACCCCGCACTCACCTGGGCATCACTAACACCATCACCCCTCATTTCACCTGGGCATCACTGGCATCATCACCCCACACTCATCTGGGCATCACTAGCACCATCACTCCTCATTTCACCTGGTCATCACTGGAACCATCACCCTTCGTATACCTGGGCATCACTGGCACCATCACCCCTCACCTCACCTGATCAAAGCATCCCTGAAGTAACAAACAGCCTGTTGGACTCAGAAGCTTTCCAGAATTAAAACCAGATTAAAAGACCAATAATTAGAACCAGAGAATTGTATGAGCTGGAAAAGCCCTCCAGGGATCATCCAGTCCAACCCTCAACCCAACAACCCCATTGCCACCAAGCCATGGCCCCACATCTCTTGAATCCCTCCAGGGATGGGGGACTCCACCACCTCCCGGGGCAGACTATGCCAATGCCTCACCACTCTTGCAGCAAAGAAATCATAGAATCAGTCAGGATTGGAAGGGATCACAAGGACCATCCAGCTCCAATCCCCTTGCCAAGCCCAGGGACACCCTACCCTAGATCAGGCTGCCCATAGCTTCATCTAGCCTGGCCTTAAACACCTCCAGGGATGAGGCCTCAACCACCTCCCTGGGCAACCCATTCCAGGCTCTCACCACTCTCATGCTGAAGAACTTCCTCCTCACATTCAATCTGAATCTCCCCACCTCCAGCTTTGCTCCATTCCCCCTAGTCCTATCACTACCTGATAGCCTAAAAAGTCCCTCCTCAGCTTTTTTGTAGCCCACTTCAGATACTGGAAGACCACAATAAGGTCACCTCAGAGCCTTCTCTTCTCCAGACTCAACAGCCCCAACTCTTTCAGTCTGTCCTCATAGGAGAGGTGCTCCAGCCCTCTGCTCATCCTCGTGGCCCTTCTCTGGACACCCTCCAGCATGTCCACATCCCCCTTGTAACAGGGGCTCCAGAACTGGATGCAGTACTCCAGGTGGAGTCTCAGCAGAGTAGAGGGGGAGAATCACCTCCCTGGCCCTGCTGGCCACACTTCTGATGCAGCCCAGGCTCTGCTTGGCTTTCTGGGCTGCAAGTGCACACTGCTGACTCATGTTGAGCTCCTCGCCCACCAGCATCCCCAAGTCCCTCTCCTCAGGGCTGCTCTCCAGCCATGTGCCCTGCTATTCATCCTAAATCTCTCCTGCAGCAATTTCAAGCCAAAAACCTCTCCCACCAGACAGATGCCCAGTCCAGGAGGGCCTCATTTTGTTTTTCCAGCCTGAACAGAACCAGCCCCAAGTGTCCAGCTGCTGAGCTGCATGTTCCCGACACAGGACACCAGCAGCAATGTGTTATCCACGTAAGTTCTGATGTTGTTGTTGGTAATTGGGGCTGGAAAAAGCAAAACCTCTAACAAAAGCTGCCTTTGTGAGCGCCTTCAAGCAGGGATCTGAGGCTGCGGCAGAAGTTTCTGCCCATAAACTCTCCAAAAATGCTGCAGCATTTCCCTTCGGCCGCACGCCTGTGCCCAGACCGACTCCAAGGGCGTTCGTTGTCCCACCAGTCTTCCCCGCCCCTCCCCGAGCCCTGGCATGTACCAGCTACAAGACAAATTAGCAGAGGGGGAAAAAAAAACAAAAACCCCAACCCTTTCCTTTCCCCCACTGACCCAAAATAACAGCCCCAGAGCAAGGCAGCTCCGAGTGATTTCATCCCTCCCCCATCCTCGCCTCGCTGCGCGTTACCGCAAGCGGCTCGCAGGCGCAGCTCTCCCCATTCCTTCCCCACCCCAAAGCAAAGCTAGGGGGGGGGGCTGGAGCTGAGCAAGCCACCCGCCCCCTGCTCCTCCCAGCCAAAACCAACAACCAGCACAGCTCTTATTACAAGCCTGGCACCAGCATTGCTCATTCATTCAAGGCTTTATCAGGGGCTCGCTCGCAGCCTGCGCTCAGCTCGGCTCGGCTCGGCTCGGCTCGGCTCGGCTCGGCTCGGCTCGGCTCGGCTCGGCCCTCGCTCTCCGCTCAGCGCAGCCGAGCTCAGGGAGCTGCTTGAGAATGCTCCTCCGCCAAGGATTTGCTCTGCTGACCCTCTTCTGTGTTTTCAGGGCTGCTCTGGCTGTGCTGGATGAAGGTGATGACTACGATCTCATGTATGTCAATCTGGATAATGAAATTGAAGCTCCGGCTCAGGGTACCGAGGAAAGTAAGTAGGACTTGAAGCTGAAGTGTCTCACACTTGAAGTTAAGTGTCTCAGCCTTTGTTCTCTGCTCCTGTAACTTCTTAGTTGTAAAGACATAAATATTTGGGGTCTTTTTCAGAGGAAGAATCATGTTTAGGTTGGAAAAAAAAAAAATCACAGAATGACAGAGAGAAGGAGACAATCACAGAACTACAGAATCAGAGAATGTCGGGCTGGAAAGGACCTCCAAAGCTCATCCAATTCAACTCCCCTGCCAGAGCAGGATCTCCTAGACCAAAATCTACCTGGAAAGAGGTTGTTGTTAGGTGGGGGGTTTGGTCTCTTCCAAATAGCAGGCAACAAAACAAGCCTCGAATTGCACCAGGGGAGCTTTAGGTTGAGCCACGAGGAACAATTTCTTTCCCAAAAGGGTTGTCAAGCCCTAGCCCAGGCTGCCCAAGGCAGTGGTGGAGTCCCCATCCTTGAAGGGGTTTCAGGGCTGCATGGATGTGGTGCTGAGGATCATGGGTGGTGGAATTGGCAGTGCAAGGTTAAGGCTTGGACTTGATGATCTTGGAGGTGTTTTCCAACCCTTGCTGTTATGTTTCTGTGTGCTTGCCCCAGGAGCTATTAAAACCCTGGTATGCTCTGTTGCTGCTTCCCATTCCTGTGGCACACACTCCTTCCCTATTCTCTTCTGGTGAGGGGCTGGAGCACACAAACCCTACACAGAGCCAGACTTTGTCCTCCTGGGTAAAGCTCTGAGCTCAAAATGATGCCAATATCTGTGTCTCCTGTTCCAGCTGCTGCGTGCGACTGCCAGCGAGAGCACACCAAGTGGGACAAGCTCTTCATCATGCTGGAGAACTCACAGATGAAGGAGAATATGATGCTGCAGGCGACCCAGGAGATCCTTAAGGTGGACCTTCAGATGCTAAAAGCAGAGCTGAGCCAGCTCACCACCAACCTTGCCACCACCTTGGCCACCACACTGGAGAAAGTCACCTCCCACATCTTGCCCCAGGTGGAGCAGGTGCTCGTGAGGAGCAGTGACCAAGCTGGAGAAGCCAAGAGGCATCAGGAGGCTGACCAAGGAAAGGTTCTTGAAGACATCCTGCTGCTGAGCCGCAACATCTCCAGCAGGCTGGGCCGTCTGGAGAGCGCCTGGCTGAGGAGGACTGAGGTGGAAGCTCAGGAGACAGCCTTGCAGCAGGGCAAACTTGGTCCCACCAGAGCAGACAACCTCCTTTTGAACTCTCTGTGGAAAGAGCTGCAGCAAACCAGAGCTGAACTGAAGGTGTCACAGCGGTGGGCAGCTCAGCACCTTCTGCCAGCAGGTGAGTCCATGTTCAGCAGAAAGCTCTCTTTGGTGGCCCATCCAAAGAGACATCTCCCCTGACCACTCCTCCTCAGCATCTTCCTCTATCTGTTCCCCCAAAGCAAGACTGAGAACAGCACAACAGCTGCGTACTGGAGGTTGTGGATGCCCCTACCTGGAGGCTGGATGAGGCTCTGAGGTGCCCATGCCCATGGCAGGGGGGTTGGAACTGGATGAGCCCCTGTGGCCAAGAAGGCCAATGGGAGGCATTAGGCAGAGTGTGTCCAGCAGATAAAGGGAGGTTCCCCTCCCCCTCTACTCTGCCCTGCTGAGACCTCATCTTGAGTACTGATTTCAGTTTTGGACTCCCCAGTTGAAGAGGGACAGGGATCTGCTGGAGAGGGTCCAGTGGAGGGCTCTGAGGATGCTGAGGGGACTGGAGCACTGCCTGATGAGGAGAGGCTGAGGGACCTGGGGCTGCTTAGTCTGCAGAAGAGAAGACTGAGTGGGGATTTCATCAATGTTTATAACAATCTGAGGGCTGTGGGTCAGGAGATGGGGACAGGCTCTGCTCACTTGCTCCCTGGATAGGCCAAGGAGCAGTGGATGGAAGCTACAGCACAGGAGGTTGCAGCTCAACACAAGGGACAACTTCTTGACTG
Source organism: Psilopogon haemacephalus (assembly GCA_013396835.1). Lineage (NCBI taxonomy): Eukaryota > Metazoa > Chordata > Aves > Piciformes > Megalaimidae > Psilopogon > Psilopogon haemacephalus. The sequence goes on from VWZI01010876.1 coordinate 27,462, forward strand.
GAAGGCTCCCAGAGCACTGGCACAAGCTGCCCAGAGAGGCTGTGGAGTCTCCTTCTCTGGAGCCTGAGTGGCTTCTCCTCCTGCATTCACCACCTCTGCAGAGCAGAATCATAGAATAGTTTAGGTCGGAAGGGACCTCAAGGCTCAGCCAGTTCCAACCCCCTGCCATAGGCAAGGACACCTCCCACTAGAACAGGTCGTTCAAGGGTCTCATACAATCTGGCCTTGAACACCTCCAGGGAGGTTGTAGAGCACAGAACATTCTGTGCTTCTGTGCTCCACAACATCCCTGGGGCAACTTGTGCCAGTGTCTGACCACCCTCACTGGAAAGAGCTTCCTCCTAACCTCAGAACTTCCTCCTAACAGCTTCCAATAGATTCCTGTTTTCCCCACACACTTGAAGGCTGCCTTCCAGCCAGCATGACCTCAGCTCTTCCCCTCACTGCCCTGTCACACAGCCAGCCCCACAGGCAGTTGTTCTGCTCTAGGAGGGGGAGCAAAAACTCTCCATCAGCATGGAAGGTCTCAGCTTCGCAGTGCACAACATTGAGGGGGCTGGAGCACAGCCCTATAAGGAGGGGCTGAGGGAGCTGGGGGTGTTCAGCCTGGAGAAAAGGAGGCTGAGGGGAGACCTTCTGGCTCACTTCAGCTCCCTGGAAGGAGGCTGGAGCCAGGTGGGGTTGGGCTCTTCTCCCAAGGAACAAGTGACTGGACGAGAAGAAGCACATTCAGGTTGTCCCAGGGGAGGCTTAGGTTGGACATGAGAAGAAACTACTGCATTGAAGGTGTTCAGCCTGGAGAAGAAGAGGCTCAGGGCAGACCTTATTGCTCCTCTGAAAGGAGGCTGTAGCCAGGTGGGGCTGGGGTCTGCTGCCATGCACAGAACAAGAGGACACAGCCTCAAGCTGTGGCAGGGCAGATTGAGGCTGGATGTTAGGAGGAAGTTCTTCCCAGAGAGAGTGATTGGCATTGGAATGGGCTGCCCAGGGGAAGTGGAGTCCCCATCCCTGGAGGTGTTTAAGAGGAGGCTGGGTGAGGCACTTAGTGCCAGGGGTTAGTTAATGAGAAGGTGTTAGGTGATAGGGGAGATTTAAACTGGATGTTAGGAAGAAATTCTTGGTAGTGAGGGTGGGAAGAGACTGGCACAGGCTGCCCAAGGGAGGTTGTGCTCTGCAGTCTCCCTGGGGGTGTTCAGGACCAGGCTAGATGAGTCTTTGAATGACTTGTTCTGTTTTAGTTAATGAGAAGGTGCTAGGTTGGACTCAATGATCCTGGAGGTCTTATCCAGCCTGCTTCATTTTGTGACTCTGTGCTCCAGCTTAGTGCAGAGAATCGCAGCAGCAGAGCCCCTGCAGCAGCAGCAGCAGAGCCCCTGCAGCAGCAGCAGCAGAGCCCCTGCAGCAGCAGCAGCAGAGCCCCTGCAGCAGCAGCAGCAGAGCCCCTGCAGCAGCAGCAGCAGAGCCCCTGCAGCAGCAGCAGCAGAGCCCCTGCAGCAGCAGCAGCAGAGCCCCTGCAGCAGCAGAGCCCCAGAGATCTTTTGCCTAGAAGAGATCTTTAAAATCACCCAGCCCAACCAGCAGCCCAACCTCACCATGGTCCCAAGTGCCATAGGTTTCTTGAACCCCTCCAGACACGGTGACTCAACCACCACCTTCCTAGGCAGCCTGTGCCAACCTCTGAGCAGATTTCCACTGCTTCCCACAGGGCTTTGTAGAAAACATTCTTATTTTTCTTTACGTAAAAGCTACATCAAATCCTTTCCAGAGTCTCTTTCTGGGGAAATTATATATATATATATATATTTTTTTTTTTTTTTTTTCCAAGGGAATTTTTTGCAACTGCCTTTAATTTCTCACATCTTGAAGCACTGCCAGGCCTGCTCCCGAGGGATTTTCCAATCACCCTTTTTGTTCTTCGGGGAGCCTGCTTTTAATTTTGTTTAGGTTATGATAACAAAGCCTGAAAGCTCACTAATTAAAAGGCTTTTTTTGTCTGTTGCTTTTTTCCCCCCCTTCACAATAACATTCCTAAAGTAGCATTTGAAGGAGTATCCCCAAACAGTTGCTCCCTGCTCCTCCTGAAAAGGGCTAAGGAAGAGAATGTTAAGAGCTGCTGGGGGAGCTGAAAGGAAGCAGCCTGTGAGACAGAACAGAGCTTGGTGCTGGAGGACACAAAGAGTCCTTCAGCCGCTGCAGCAGAAGTTTCCACACACATCTGAGCCATTTCAGATCCTGCAGCTTGATTCAACAGGAAAAAAAGCAGGGGGGATGGGGACAGGGGGGACATTGTTGCCTTCCCACATCACCTGGAATAGGAACTTCTCTGTAACCAGGGGGAAAAAAAGTGGCTTGAGTTTGGGTGGGGATTAGATCAGTTCCTCTTCCCAGTGCCATAAGCTTCTGCTCATGGTTTTAACTCTAATTTCTACTGCTACCATGCTGATTAGCTGGAGGTGAGAAAAGAGCTGCCTTTGAAATAACCAACTGCCTCAGGACGAGGGAAAGTCAGGCTGGAGAGAGAGATGGAATTTTTTTAACCTGAGGGTGGTGAGGCACTGGCCTCAGACTGCCCAGAGAGCTGGGAGATGCCCCAGCCCCGGGAGTATTCTGGGTCGGGTTGTTAGGGGGCTGTGAGCAACCTGCTCCAGCTGCAGATGTCCCTGCTGAATAGACAACCTTGGAAGCTTCCTTTCTTCTTTCTACTGTGAATCTCCCTCTTTCAGAATCACTCAATCACAGAATTACTCAACCACTCAACGTCAAGGGATGGAAGTGACCGCCAAAGCTCATCCAGTCCAGTCCACCTGCCAGAGCAGGATCACCTAGAGCAGATCACACAGAAACACATCCAGGCAGCTCTTGAATATCTCCAGAGAGGGTGACTCCACAAACCCCCTGGCCAGCCTGTTCCAGGCTTCTGGCACCCTCACAGTGGAAAAAATTCTTCCTCAGGTTCATATGGAACCTCCTATGCCTCAACTTCCACTCATTGCCCCTTGTCCTGGCACTGGGCATCATCCAGCAGAGCCTGGCTCCAGCCTTCTGGCACTCACCCCTTACACATTAATAAACACTAATGTGGTCACCCCTTAGTCTCCTCCTCTCCAAGCGGCACAGTCCCAGCTCCCTCAGGCTCTTCTCCTAAAGAAGATGCTCAATTCTTTTAATCATCTCAGAGTCATTAAGGTTGGAAAAGACCTCTAAGATCAAGCCTACCAACCTAACACCACCTCTTTCAGCTTGAAACCATCCCCCTCTTTGTCTTCTCACGACAGACGACCCTGCTCAAAACTCTGTCCTCAGCTTTCTATTCAGCCCCTTTGAATCCTGAAAGGCCATCAGGTCTTCATGGCGTCTACTTTGACTCAGTGCCATTCTCTAGTTGATCGGATAGGGCTGGGTGATAGGTTGGACTGGATGAGCATGGAGGTCTCTTCCAACCTGGCTGACTCTGTGATGCTTATGACTCCAGGATGCTTCCCCTAACAATTTGTCTGCCTCTCCCAGGGTGTGAAACAGCAATTCTGTTCCCCATGCGTTCCAAAAAGATCTTTGGGAGCGTTCACCCAGCCTCTGGAATCAGCCTTCTCTCCTTCACTGCTTGTGTCTGGATCAAGGTGACCGAAGCTCTGGACAAAACAGTTGTCTTCTCCTATGGCACCAAGTTCAACCCCTATGAAATCCAGCTGTACCTCAGCAGGGACTCGGCCGTGCTCGCTGTCGGTGGTGCCCAGCACAAGCTGGCTGCTGGGGGCGTCGTCGTCCCCAGGAAGTGGCTCCACCTCTGCGGGTCCTGGAGCTCTGGGAACGGATCTGCTGCCCTGTGGGTGCAGGGGGAGCTGGCGGCCACCGCCTGGGACCTGGCTGCTGGCCACGCCATCCCCGAGGGAGGGATCTGGCAGCTAGGTCAAGAAAAGAATGGCTGCTGTGTCGGAGGTGGCTTCGACGAAGCTTTGGCCTTCTCTGGGAAGTTGACTGGCTTCAACCTGTGGGACAGAGCCCTTGGTGCTGAGGAGATTGCAGCATGGAGCGGGGAAGATGCCTGCGGCAGCAGGGGCAACATCATCGGGTGGGGAGTCACAGAGGTGCTGCTGTATGGAGGAGCCCAGTATCTCTCTTAAGTTCTTGAAGGCAGCTTCTGGAGCAGAGAAGGTGTTTGGTGAAGAGCTGGGAGCAGACATATAGAAGGAAACAAAGCCAAGGAGCTGCCATCCCTCAGGTTGCCAAGGAAGATGAGCACTGGGAGCGCATTGCCTTGAGGACCTGTGGAGATGGCCTTTGATCCCTGTCTGAGGATTTGGCAAAACACTGAAAATAAAACACAGCAAGGTGTTGGGGAAGCTGTTCCTGGGCTCAGACTACTGCTGACTCCAGCTTGGTGTTCTCTGGTGTACAACAGTGAGTGCCACCAGGGACGTTTCAGAGCTGGAGGGTGCCCCTGTCATCCCTGCTGAAGCAGAGAGCCACAGAAAGGTTTGCTCTGGAGGGAACTTGAAGATCATCCTGTTCCAACCACTTTGCCACAGGTAGGAACACATCCAGCTAGACCAGCTCATGGCCCCATCCCACCTGGCTGCCAACACTTCCAGGCTTGAAGCCTCCACAGCTTCTCTGTACAACCTGCTCCAGTGCCTCAGCATCCTCATGGGGAAGAATTTCTTCCTGATGTCCAATCTTAACTCCAGCTTCTCCCAGTTTGAAGCCACCACCTTTCATGCTGTAACTCCATGCCTTGGGCAAAGGTTCCTCTCCAGCTCCAGACTGAACAACTCAGCCTAGCTTCATATTTGTTCCAACACTCAGCTCACCTTCATTGCCTCCTCTAGACAATTCTTTGTCTTTCTTGGGTTGGGTATCTCCTGACCAACCTCTGCAGAACAGGCTGTGCATCTTCCAGGCTCCTGTGAGGCCTGGGTTTCCATAGTGCCGAAGTGAACTGGGCAGAGGAAGCAGAGAAACCAAGGAAGGTGCTGCCCAGTAGCCCTTGTTAGTCATTTGTAGACTGCACCCAGTCTAGTCTCTTGTCAAAAGCTTTCTTGGCCTGCCATGTAAAAGTGCCAGAGCCACCATCACCTGATGGCACCATGGGAAGGGGCACAGCTGTATGATAGTGTAAATGGACCCTGGGAGTATTCTATTGAGATTATTTTTGTAAATAAAGACCCTTGACCAAACCTCAGCTCTCCACCCCTTCTCCTGGACTGGAGCTCTGACAGGCAGTTGGCAGTTTGCCTGTGGGTTGAGCCATGCAGTTGGGGCTGCTGACAGGAAAAACAGCCACAGTGTTGGCAAGCAAAAGGACCCTCAGAGGGTTGAGACCCAGAGGCAGTTTTACAGACCCCATCAAAAGGTCAGAGAACTGGTTTGGTTGGAACTGGCTCATCCTTGTGGTCCCTTCCAACCCTGACTGATTCTGTGATTCTATGAATCTTTGAGGTGGCCAAATAGGTCTTGGCTACTGGTTTCACCTGGGCAGTTAACTCTTTTCAAGGGCTGGCCAAAGTTCTACCACCTGGGGGTCGAGGTACAATGAGTGTCAACTGGCAGGATCATTTCCTCCTGTGTTCTGCTCTCTCCTCATTTTCCTTCTGGCTAATGTTCCTTTGGAGACACTGAAAGGGTCCCATCTTCTCAGCACCTTCTGAAGAGAGGCCCCGCAAGGAATATTAACTTCTGCAATTTCCTCCTTACAACTTAAGCAGGTTATTAATTAAGTGTCTGTGATTCTAAGTTCACCTTGAACCCACTCAGAACACAGGGCTGGATGCAGTGCAGGAGCAGCAGATGGCCAGAGCCAAGAGGCTGGTAGTGCTGTCCATGTAGCAACCAGCAGGAGCAGGCAGTGATGGATGGTTCCTCGCTGGATACGTAACCATTTACAACAGCAATGATCACTCACTGCCCCTTGAAGCCTCTGAACAAGCCATGCGGGAGAATGCCTCACTCAAAGCAATTGCAGTGTGCCAGGGCAGCAGTGCACTCTCCTGCTCTCTTCACACATTTTTCTCTCTCCTACTCTAGGCAGGTCCCAAGTACCCACTCTGCAAAGCTCCTGGGCATGCTGCTGCTCTCCTGCTCTCTCCTGCACTCCGCTGCTCTCTTCACACATTTCCCCCTCTCTTTCTCTAGGCAGTCCCAAGCACACACTCTGCAAAGCTCCTGAGCATGCTGCTGCTCTCCTGCTCTCTTCTGCACTCCCTTGCTCTCTTCACACATTTTTCCCTCTCCTTCTCTAGGCAGGTCGCAAGCACACACTCTGCAAAGCTTCTGGTCTTGCTGCTGCTGTTGTTGCTCCTGAATGTGACACATCCTCCCTTCTATGATTAAAAAAAAGTAGTAAAAAAAAAAGAAGCTAGGGCAAGGTAATTTCCACTTTACTGTGCTTTATACCTGAAGGTTGGAATGGTTTGAATGGGAAGGGACCTCAAAGATGGTGCAGTTCCAATCCCCTGCCACAGGCAGAGACACCTTCCTCAAACTTCATCCAACTTGGCCTTGAGCACCTCCAGGGAAAGGGCATCCCTAAATTTCTCCTCTTCCCCAGCAACAGGCTGGGGGTTGTTCTCTTCTCCCTAGTCTCAGGGGATAGATAAAAAGAGGATATGGCCTGAAATTGTGCCAGGGCAGGGTTAGGTTGGAGAGGGGGAAAAATGCCTTTGCTGCAGGAGTAGTCAGGGACTGGCACAGGCTGCCCAGGGAGGTGGTGGTGGAGTCCCCATCCCTGGAGATGTTCTATGGCACCTGGGGAGATGTTTTAGTGGCCACAGTGGGGTTGGCTTGATGTTTGGACTGGAGGATCTTAGAAACCTTCTCCAACCCAAACAACTCTCTGATTCTGTAAACTACAAATGCTCAGTAGCAAGTACAATAAAACCCCCTTAATAAATAACCTCAACTACCCAACAAAGAGAGATGAGCTCCATTCATCTGCTGTCAGCCAGAAGACAGATACTCAGGGTTACAAAAGACTGTTTAAGGTCCCAATATTGTGCAAGAGCAAAACCACTTTCAACTCCTCTTTCCACACTCTGCCCTCAGTTAAATGAAAACAAATGGCCATGAAATGCAGCAGAGAAGGGGGAAAAAAAAAAAAAAAGCAGAAAGAAGATGATAAATCCTCAAAAAGATTATGGGAAAGTCCTTCCTGGCTGCATTTCTTACTGTGCCTCATACCTGAAATGCTTTGTCTTGGAAGTAGCTTTCTCCTGTCTCTGTTCTGGTTTGGCAGATGACCAAAGGCAAAGCCAATACGTTTGTTCTCACTGACTCAGCTCTTTCCATCTGCTTTGCTCCTCCTTTATCACCTCTGCGGACTGGCAAAGCTTTGGTCCCACAGTCCAGACCCCTCCTGCCCAACAGAAGTCACTTCCACCAGCTCCTTCCTGCATTTCCTTCCTAGCTTAACTTTGGGGTTTTTGTCCACACTTACTTTGCCTGCTTGGAAAGCACCAGGTAAAGCATACTTGGGAGGGGGTAAGAGGCTCCAAAAGCAGTAAAACCAACGTGACCCTGCTCTGAATGGTTGGGTTCAAGGATCTTGAAGGTGGGCTCAAGGATCTTGAAGTCTGGGCTCAAGGCTGGGTTGGATGAGGCCTTGAGTGACCTCTCCTAGTGGGAGGTGTCCCTGCCTATGGCACAGGGCGGGGGTGGAACTGGCTGAGATTTGAGGTGCCTTCCAACCTAAACCATTCTAGGATCTTAAAGGCTTCTTCCAACCGAAACAGTTCAATGGTTCTCTGATTCTTGCACTGCAGAGGCAGAAATGAAGGAGCAAGCACAAGCTGTGCATCCTTGGAGTAAAGTTGCTGAGCCCAGCCCAGTTGTGCTCTCTCACAAGCCTCTGCTGGATGCTTCATCTGCATCCTTTGCCTGAGATTTCCTGAGAGGTGGAGCAGCTGTGGTGCTCCCCGAGTCCAGGGTAGTTTGATTCTTATTGCCAGGGCACAGCAGCCAATCTGCCAGGATGCAGGGTGCCAGGGCAGGGCTCATCAGTATCATGGGCAGGGTATGGGCAGCTGCACGTTTAGAAGCTGAGCTCCCCCGAGCGGCACAGGGTGGTTAAGCACTCTTTGTAGCTAATAAGATAAGAAATTGGTTAAACAGCCAAACAGATGCCCCTAGTAATCAAAACCCCAAACACAGTCAACTCTCAAAGGCTGGCAGGCAGCAGGCCAAAGTCTGCTATCAGTCTGGCTGGTGCCATCAGGCTGAGCCCTGCCTGTGCATCACCAAAGCAAGGCCCTTTGTCCCCACACTGCTCCATAAATCTATCCTTGGCAGCTTATCCTCTCCCCTCCTCCCTTCAGCCAACACTCAGTCCTTTAAGCCCTGCTCTGAGCCTGCTGCAAGCCAAGCACAAGCGATGCTCAGCGCAGCTCAGCCACAGCTCCAAAAATGAAGCGCTCAGCCTGTTCCCAGAGCCCTCTTCCAGGCTGGAAGAGCCAAACCTGATGTCCACAGCAACATCTGCTGGTGGAACAACTTCAGTACACGAAACTGTGCAGACAGATCCGTGCTGAACCCTCCAGTGGTGGGTGTGCAGCACCTTTCCCCACTCCTCTGGCTACACCACCAAGGCTGTTGGAAGCAATTTCTACTCACAGCAATGGGTGACAAGGGGGAGCACAGAAACCCTCATGTCACAAGCCTTAAAAGAGTCACCCATGTGGCCCTGCAACCTGTTAGCAGTGTTGGACTCTACCCAGTGCTATCACACAGCTCATAGAAGTGTGGAGCCCGGTCGGGCTTGCTCTCTTTTCCCACAGAATCCCAGACACATCTAGGCTGGCAAAACCCCTCAGGATCACCAAATCCAACCTAGAACCCTACTCCACAAGACTCATCTTAAACCATAGCCCCAAGCACCACATCCAAACCATTCTTGGACACATCCACGGTGGGTGACTCCACCACAGAATCACAGAATGAAACAGGTTGGAAAAGACCTTTGAGACCATCAAGTCCAACCTATCACCTAACACCTTCCAGTTAACTAAACCATGGCACCAAGTGCCTCATCCAGCCTCCTTTTAAACACCTCCAGGGATGGGGACTCCTCCCTGGGCAGCTCATTCCAGTCCCTGACCACTCACTCTGTGAAAAACTTTTTCCTAGTGTCCAATCTAAACCTCTCCATCCCCCCTTGTTCTGTCTCTAACTCCCTGTGACAAGAGCCCAGCAGCATCCTCTCCACAACATCCCTTCAGGTAGTTGTAGACATAAAGCAATAGGGATAAAGCAATAGGACAAGAGAAAATGGCCTCAAGAGAGGTTTAGGCTGGAAATGAGGAACAATTCCTTCACTGGAAGAGTAGTTAGGCCCTGGCCCAGGCTGCCCAGAGCAGTCACCATCCCTGGAGGGGCTTCAGAGCTGTGTAGCTGTGGTGCTGAGGGCTGTGGTTCAGTGCTGGGGTAAGGCTTGGGCTGGGTGATGTGAAAGTTCTCTTCCAACCAGCATGATTCCTTGTGTTTCAGGGCTGCTTTTGAGGACAGTCCAGAACAGGAGAATTGGGCACAGAGTATTTTTGAGCTGTGATCTCCTTTCTAAGAGCATTGTTGTGGGTTTTCTTTAAACTGTAAGAAGGGCTCAGTTGTGGAGCTCAGGGTTTGCTTTTCAGCTCTAAAAGCCCTCAGGAGGCTTGGACTGGATGGACTCCTCCCACCAAATCAATTGCCTGGTTCCACGTTTGCACACACATCTGACACAACCTTACTAATCCCAGGGTGGGCACCTTGCAGGGTGATTCCCAACCCCTCAGCATGTTCCTACCTTGAAGGACACTCTTGACAATGCTGTCTGTGTGCTCAGCCAGCAGATCTGCTTTGGCAATGGCAGCCAAGGAGAGGTAACTCGACATGTTCCTGCACAGCTCCTTATTGCCCCTCTGAAGAAATTTCACTGCCACTGGAACAGCCAAAGCCATCACTGGGGGTTGGTTGTAATTCTGTAAAAAGCAGGGGCAAGGATTAGGAAATTAGCAGCTGGGGAAAAAAAGAGAGACAGAGACAGACAGAATTTTTGTAAAAAAAAAAAAAAAAAAAAAAAAAAAGGGTAAAAAAAAAATCAACCCACAAAAAAGAANATGGAAAAAAAAAAAAAAAAAAAAAAAAAGGTTAAAGTAAAATCTCACCCTGAAAAGGAACACAAAAAGCAAGACAACAAGGGGGGAAGAAACCCAAAACCATGTCAAGCAAGGTTGTGTTTTGGAAGCACCACTGGAAGAAGGCTTCAAAGAAAGAACAAGCAAAGAAATGCCAAACTGCTGCCCCCAGGAAATGCTCCAATGCAACGTTTGGGTCTTCTGCAAGAGGAGGAGAAGGAAACCTGTTCTGAAGTGCACAGCTTGAAGAGGAATTGCTCTGACATTTCTAACAAGACAGGGGGAAAAGAGGAGGCTGCAAGAGGGGGCTGCAAGGTTTCCTTTGGTCCCTTATGACTACTAGGGCAGGACTGCAGGCTTCTGGCAGGGTGGAGGTGCCAGCACAAAGCTGATGCCAACCAAGTGATCCAGCACTGTTTGCAGCCTGAGGAGACCTCCCTGCTGCTAGCACCAGGCTGGGAGCTGGACCTCAGCTGTCCCAGAGCCCTTGCTGCTGCAGCTGCCCCTCCTGGACCAGGAGAAGCCCTCAGTTGGTGCCTCCTTTTCTTTTTCAATGCTTTTTCTCGCATCTAACAGCCTCAGGGAGCAGCCAGTGGACTTTGGTCACACTTTCATCTCAGTGAGCTGCTTTCTTGATCTGCAACACCCTGCAAGCCCCAAAACGTTTGGGTAGGAGCTAGTTGGAGACAGACTGGCAGCTCAAAAGCTGAGACCAGCCCCTGCATGCTTCAGGAAGCTTCTGAAATATGATTTCTGCTACTACAAGGGCAAAAGGAGATTTTTACAACCTCTCTTGTCAGTGTTTTGTAACAAACACTTTTTTTTTTGGTGTGAGTCTCCAGAGTGGCCCCAGGTTACCTGCAAGATGCAGCTTGTGATATCAGAAGCAATTTTGGCGTGTGGTGTGTCCTCATCCTTTCCAGATGGCCTCAGGTTGTGCTCCAGGCAGGACTCCCAGAGGGCCACCAGGGCCCTGCCATGCTTCTCGATGGATGCTGTCTCCCTGATGGCCGTGGTGATGCGAGTGATGCAGATCTCCACCACGGCCTGGTCATTGTCGTTGGTCTGGTAGTCCTGGTGCAAACAAAAAAGGCCTTTGCCAGTGAAGGTTTGCCCTTCACAAGGACCCCAGAAAACTCACCTGAAGTCAGGAAGGTCTTAAAGCTGACCACGGTCTCACTTCTACCCTTACAACGACTGTGACTTGAATACTTTTTTTCTGGGTGGGAAAGACCTGGGGTGTTGGTCCAAGCCTCACCCCAGCACTGCCAGCTCAGCATTAAGCCATGGCTCTCAGCACCACAGCTACACAGCTCTGAAACCCGTCCAGGGATGGAGACTCCACCACTGACAACCCTTTTGAGGAGAGAATTATTCTTCCTGTCCAACCTAAACCTCCCCTGGGGCAACTTGAGGCTGTTTCCTCTTGTCCTATTGTTTGTTCCAGGGGAGCAGTGCCCGACCCCAGCTGGCTGCAGCCTCCTCTCAGGGAGCTGCAGAGTGCAATGAGCTCTGCCCTGAGCCTCCTCTTCTGCAGGCTGCACACCCCCAACTCTCTCAGCTGCTCCTCCTCACCCCTTCCCCAGCTTTGTTGCCCTTCTCTGGACCTGCTCCAGCCCCTCAACGCCCTTCTTGGGAGTCAGGGACCCAAAACTGAACACAATGCTCCAAGAGCTGGTGGGTGACAAGTCTCCTGCCCCACACTGCTACCTATGCCCGTGCACAGGAGGTGACCCCACTGGTGCCTTGTGCTGTGGGTTGTGTCTGACCGTGCAGCCTCAGTCAAACCTTTGTTCTTCCACCCCAAAAAGCCATGAAGATCAAAGCCAGGCTGAAGCTTTAATAAAAACTCATGAGGTTTGTTAGATAAGAGATGGTTATTTCCAAGTATTTCCAGTTATTTCACCCTGAGAGTGGTGAGGCCCTGGAACGGGTTGCCCAGCGGGGGTGGCTGGGGCCACTTCCCTGGAGGTGTTTAAGGCCAGGCTGGATGAGGCTGTGGCCAGCCTAATCTAGGGTATGGTGTCCCTCCCATGGCAGACAGGTTGGAACTAGATAATCCTTGTGGTCCCTTCCAACCCTGACTGATTCTGTGATTCTAAGTGTCTGGAGCCAAATCTAGCTCTAGCTTGCAGAAGTGCAGCTCCAGCTTGCAGCTCCAGTTACCTCCACCTTGCAGCTCCAGCTTGCACTTTCAGTTAACTCCATCTTGCAGCTCCACTTAGCTCCAGCTTGCAGAAGTGCAGCTCCATCTTGCACCTTCAGTTAGCTCCAGCTTGCACTTTCAGTTAGCTCCAGCTTGCAGAAGTGCAGCTCTAGTTTGCAGCTCCAGTTGGCTCCACCTTGCAGCTCCAGCTTGCACCTGCACTTAGCTCCATCTTGCAGCTCCACTTAGCTCCAGCTTGCAGAAGTGCAGCTCCAGCTTGCAGCTCCAGTTAGCTCCACCTTGCAGCTCCAGCTTGCACCTGCACTTAGCTCCATCTTGCAGCTCCACTTAGCTCCAGCTTGCAGAAGTGCAGCTCCAGCTTGCAGCTCCAGTTAGCTCCACCTTGCAGCTCCAGCTTGCACCTGCACTTAGCTCCATCTTGCAGCTCCACTTAGTTCCAGCTTGCAGAAGTGCAGCTCCAGCTTGCAGCTGCAGTTAGCTCCAGCCTGCAGCTGCGGTTCGCAGCTCTAGCTAGCTCCAGCTAGCTCTGGGGGCTGTGGTGGGCTTCAGCGTGGTGTGACAGGTTGTGACAGCAGGCAGAAGCCAGCACGTCTGGATCCGGGGCCGGAGCAGGGCTGCCATCTCCAGCGCCCTCTGGTGGGAATGGCTGCTGAGCGGCGCTGAGCTCCTGCTGCCTTTCAGCTGCTGCTCCGTGCAGCCTCCTCTGCTTGGCACAAAAGTTTTGCAGCGAACTAAGGGACTTCTTCTCTCATCAGGAGCCATTTGTGTCAAATCCCTGCCAGTCTGCGGGTAGGTGAAGCCGAGGCCAACTCAAAGTGCAGAGGAAGCCCACGCAGATGGAGTTGCTGTCAAATGCGTGGCCAGAGAGGAGCCAGCACCCAGAGGCTGTGCTGATGGCCAAGTCACTCCTGGTGGCAAGCAACAGTACTACGGATCACGCCCTGAGAGGCAGAGGCCTTCACCTTGCCGGGGCTGATTTCTAAGACTGCAAGCTCCATGAAGTGCCAGAGGAGAGCAGCTGTGAGAACATGGCCCTGCTGCTGATTCAACATCACAGGCTCACAGGATGTCAGGGCTTGGAAGGGACCCTAAGAGCTCCTCAAGTCCAAGACCCACACAGCAACACATCCAGACAGGCCTGGAAAGGCTCCAGACAAGGAGACTCCACAGCCTCTCTGGGCAGCCTGTGCCAGTGCTCTGGGACCCACACAGGCAAGAAGCTGCCCCTTGTGTTGAGCTGCTGCTGTCCAATGGGGCTGCAATGCCTGTTCTGGCTGGGGGTGATGGTCAACAGTCAACTGAGGATGAGACAGTGTGTGCACAGGTAAGCCAAGAGGGCAACCTGCATCCTGGCCTGGAGCAGCAGGAGCATGACAGGAGCACAAGGCCAGGGATTGTCACCCTTTACTGGAGCACTGCCAAGGGCACAGTTTGAATCCTGGGCTCAGCTCTGAGCCCCTCACTCAAGAATACTGAGGGGCTGGAGCAAAGCCAAAGAAGGGCAACAAAGGTGGGGAAGGGTCTAGAGAACTGGGGAGGAGCAACTGAGGGAGCTGGGGGTGTGCAGTGTGAAGAAGAGGGGGCTGAGGGCAGAGCTCTTTGCAGCTCCCTGAGAGGAGGCTGTACCCTGGTAGGATTGGGCTCTGCTCCCAAGGAGCAAGGGATAGGACAAGAGGAAACAACCACAAAGTGCTCCAGGAGAGGTTCGGGTTGGCCATGAGGAACCCTTTCTATCCCAAAAGAATTGTCAAAAGCCTGGCCCAGGCTTACCAGGGCAGTGGTGGAGTCCCCATCCCTGGAGGGATTTCCAAGCTGTGTAGCTGTGGTGCTGAGTGCTGTGGTTCAGTGCTGAGTGAGGGCTGGACTTGACCTTAGAGCTCTTTTCCAGCTTTAGTGGTTCTATTAATCTAAAGAACTGCCCAATGTAAATTGATAAGGGATAAATTGACATCTTGAAAGGAAGCCATCTGGGTCTGCCTTTCACATTTTCACACCTTCCCCTTTGCTGCTCATACTGGAGTGTTGTGAAAACCCTCCCATTGCCTTCATCCCCCTCCTCCACACTTCAGCCCCACATTTAGAATCACAGAATGGTTTAGGTTGGAAGAGACCTCAAAGATCATCCAGTTCCAACCTCCCTGTGCCATAGGCAGGGACACCTCTCACTAGGTCACTCAAGATCTCATCCAACCTGGCCTTGAACATCTGCAGGGAGATGTTCACCCCACCAAAAGCAATCAAAGGGCAGAGTTTCACTTACTGCAGCTGAGCTGATGATTTGTATCTGCTCCAGAGCTTCTGAGAGGCTTCCTTCAATTTCAGCATCCTCTAAGGAGAAAAGATCTCCTGCACGAGAAAGGTCCTTCTGTGCCAAGACCAGCCCGAAGAGGTGATGCATGGCTGCCTCCACCTCACCATGGGCGTGGGTGGGTCAGCTGAGGACAAAGGTGAAATGATCCTAGGGGGCTACTGATCAGTTGGAGATGCAGAAGAAATCTGGAGTGTGTTTCAGGGCTTCCTTGGCCCCAGTCTAAAAGGAAAAGAGGGAGGGGAAAGGAAAAATAAGCAAATGTCACAGAATCTCAGCATGGCAGTGGTTGGAAGGGACCTCTGGAGATCATCCAGCCCAATCCCTCCCCAGGCAGGGTCACCTAGAGAAAGTCACACAGGGACACATGCAGATGGGCTTGGAACATCCCCAGAGATGGAGGCTCCACTACCTCTCTGGGCAGCCGGCTCCAGCACCCTCACACCAAAAAAGCTTCTCCTCGTGCTTACATGGAACTTCAGATCTTCCAGTTTTGCCCCTGTCACTGGGCACCACCTAGCAAAGCCTGGCCCCATCCTCTTGTAAGTATTGATCAGCACTGATGAGCTCCCCCTCAGGCTGCTCTTCCCCACACCAAGCAGCCCCAACTCTCTCAACCTTTCCTTCTCACAGAGCTCTTCCAGCCCCCTCAGCAGCTTTGCAGTCCTTAGCTGTGCCCTCTCCAGCAAGTCCCTGCCTCTCTTCAACCAGGGAGCCCAGAAAGGGACACAGCACTCAGCTGTGACCTCAGCAGGGCAGGGCAGAGGGGGAGAAAAACCTCCCTTGCCCTGCTGCCCAAACTCTTCTTCATGCCCCCCAGTTCAGCAGAGATTTTAGCTGGTGTAAGGCAGCTCACAGGACCCCTGGTGCAGGGGTGGCCTTCAGCACATACTATGAACTGCAGTGGAGTTCTGCAGCTCAATTAGTGCAGTTCTTGAACAATACAGCTCAATTCAGGCTGCCCAGAGGGTGGGGAAGCGAAGTGAATGGAATTAGATGCCAGAAGTAATGAAAGATCACAGAACTGTCCGGGCTGGAAGGGACCAGGAGGCTCAGCCAGTTCCAATGCCCTGCCATGCCCAGGGATACTGGGCTGCTAAGGTCTTCTCGGCCTCCATCTGCTCCTCATCTTCGCTCCAGAGGTTCTCAGGGACTCACGAAGCCTAGATCACACTAGATCAGGCTGGCCACAGCCTCATCCTTAAACACCTCCAGGGATGAGGCTTACACCACCTCCCTGGGCACCCCCTGCCAGCCTCTCACCACCCTCCTGCTGAAGAGCTTCTTCCTAACACCCAACCTGAACCTCCCCACTTCCAGTTTTGTTCCATTCCCCCCAGTCCTATCATTACCTGACAGCCTCAAAAGTCCCTCCCCAGCTTTCTTGTAGCTCCCTTCAGGCACTGCAAGGCCACAAGAAGGTCACCTGGGAGCCTTCTCCTCTCCATACGACACAGCCCCAAGTCCTTCAGACTCTCCTCACAGCAGAACAGCTCCAGCCCTCTGCACATCCTCATGGCCCTTCTCTGGACACTTTCTAGCACCTCCATAACCCTCTTGACCCAGGGGCTCCAGAACTGGAGGCAGTACTCCAGGTGGTGTCTCAGCAGTGTGGAGCAGAGGGGCAGGATCACTTCCCTGGCCCTGCTGCCCACACTGCTCTGGCTGCAGCCCAGGCTCTGGTTGCTCTCTGGGCTGCCAGAGCACACTGACAGCTCACATTGAGCTTCTCCTCCACCAACACCCCCAAGTCCCTCTCCTCAGGGCTGCTCTCAAGCCAGGCCCTGCCCAGCCTAGATTGGTGCTTGGTATTGCCTCCACCCAGCTGCAGAACCTTGCACTTGGCCTTGCTGAACTTCATGAGGTTGGCTTGGACCCAGCTCTGTAGCCTGTCCAGGTCCCTCTGGATGGATCCTTCCCTCCAGCTGCCAGCAGCACCACACAGCTTGGTGTTGTCAGCAAACTTGCTGAGGCTGCACTCAACCCTTCCTCTGCTGTGCAGTTTGCTTGACACAGCTCTAAGTCAGTGCCAAGTGGTGCACAGCTTCTGAAACATCAACCAAATCTTCCTTCACCCAGTGCACATCCCTGGAGCAGGATGGTGACAGACCTCACTGACCGACACCACAAACCTTCTATCTTTGGGCAGCAGCACAGTGGAGCTGGAGAGGCTGGTGAGGCCACTACCTCCCTTACCTCGTTCCTACTTGACTCCAGAAACACAACTCTTACAAAGGTGGAGAAGAAAAATTGATTGCTCACAGCCCCAGGCAACCTGTCCTGGAATGGTTCCAGCCATGGGGCAGCTCCCATCTTTTCTGGGCAAGCTGTGCCAAGCTCTCCCCACCCTCAGTGTCAAACAATTCTCCATGCTCATCACCTTTAGGTGAGCAGACTGCAGTGGAGATTGCACAGCATTGCTGTGGGATAAAAACAGAGATGGAAACTGGAAAGGGGCAACATCATATCTGTTAAATATCAGCTTTAATGTAATCATAGAAACAGTCAGGGTTGGAAGGGACAAAAAGGATCATCCAGTTCCAACTCCTCTGCCATTCCTAGAAACACCTCACACCAGATCAAGCTGGCCAGAACCTCATCCAGCCTGGCCTTAAACATCTCCAGGGATGGGACCTCAGCCACCTCCCTAGGCAATGCATTCCAGGGTCTCACCACTCTCATAGAATCATAAAATGGTTTAGGTTGGAAGAGACCTCAAAGATCACCCAGTTCCAACCCCCTGCCATAGGCAGGGACACCTCCCACTAGATCAGGACGCTCAAGACCTCATCCAGCCTGGCCTTGAACTCATGGTGAAGAACTTCTTCAGCTATTAATGGACCAGAGATCACCCTGACCTTGGGGAAGATTTACCTGCATACCTGCAGCACTGTGTGTAGTTCTGGAGCCCCCAACACAAGAAGGACATGGAAGTGTTGGAGCCAGCCCAGAGGAGGCCACCAAGATGCTGAGAGGGCTGCAGCAGCTCTGCTGTGAGGACAGGCTGAGAGAGTTGTGGCTCTGCAGCCTGGAGAAGAGAAGGCTTCCAGGAGACCTTGGAGTGGCCTTCCAGGATGTGAAGGGGGCTCCAGGAGGGCCAGGGAGGGACTACTGACAAGGTCTTGTAATGACAAGTTGAAGAGGAATGGGTTTGAAGTGGCAGAGGGGAGATTGAAACTGGATGTTAGGAAGAAGTGAGGGTGGTGAGACACTGGCACAGGTTGCCCAGGGAGGTTGTGGAGCACAGAAGAACAGAATGTGATCAAAGAGGTGTTCAGGATCAGGCTGAATGAGGGCTTCAGCGATCTGTTCCAGTAGGAGGTTTCCCTGCCTATGGCAGGGGGGTTGGAACTGGCTGAGCTTTAAGGTCCCTTCCAACCTAAACCATTCTCCAGCCTGAATCTCCCTCTTACAGTTCAAACCATCCCCGCCTTGTCCTTTTTCATCACAAGACCTGCTCAAAAAAGGCTGTCCCCAGTTTTCTGGTTCAATTCTGAAAGGCCACCAGAAGGTGTCCCTGGAGCCTTTTCTTCTCCAGGCTGAGCAACCCTGACGCTTTCAGGCAGTTCTTGCATCATTGCTGCGATCTCCTCTCCTGTTCTGAGATGCCAGAAGAGAAGAGGCAATGAAGCTGCCGCCCTGCACTGCTTGCAGACCATGGCTGGCACAGGACTCCCCTCCTTTGCTGCTGCCTTTGCCAGTTCTGTGTTTGTGCCTTTCTCACCCTTCAGCACAGGCTTGGGAAGCAAAACAAATACATGCCCCAGCTTCTGTGCCAAGCTGCTGAGTGCCAAAGGGCATTTACTGCACAGAGCCACAGAACCAGAGAGTTGTTCTGTCTGCAAAAGCCTTCTGAGATCCTCTAGTCCAGCCCCAGCCCAGCACCACCATGGACACTGACCCATGGCCCCAAGTGCCATGGCCACACTGTCCCTGAACCTCTCCAGGGCTGGGGACTCCGCCACCTCCCTGGGCAACTTATTGCAATGCCATGGTCTAGTTGGGCATCACAGACTGGTTTGGGTTGGAAGAGACCTTCCAAGGTCACCCAGTACAGCCTGCTGCAGCCAGAGCAGGGACAGCTGCAGCCAGAGCAGGTAGCTCAAAGTCCCAGACAACCTGACCTGCAATGGAATTCTGTGTTTGTGCCTTTCTTATCCTTCAGCACAGGCTTGGGCAGCAAAAAAAATTACATCCCCCATCTTCTGTGCCAAGGTGCTGAGTGCCAAGGGGCATTTACTGCACAGAGCCACAGAATGGTTCTGTCTGCAAAAGCCTTCTGAGATCCTCCAAGTCCAGCCCCAGCCCAGCACCACCACAACCACTGACCCACGGCTATGACCACACTATCCCTGAACCCCTCCAGGGCTGGGGACTCCACCACCTCCCTGGGCAACTTATTGCAATGCCATGGTCTGGTTGGAGATCAGAGTCTGGTTTGGGTTGGAAAGGACCTTCCAAGTTCCCCCAGTCCAATCTCCCTGCAGCCAGCAGGTTGCTCACAGCCCCAGACAACCTGACCTGCACTAGTTATAGTGATGAGGCTTCTACAAACTCTGTGGGCAGCCTGGGCCAGGCTCTCACCACTCTGAAGGCAAAACATTTCCTCCTCTTCTCCAGTCTGACACTCCCTCTTTCAGTTCAAACTCATCACCCTTTGTCCTGGCACACTTGCCCTGCTCAAAACTCTGTCCCCAGTTTTCTCATAGGTCCCTGCAAGGCTACCAGAAGGTCTCCTCCTCCCCTCCATTCTGACTCTCCCTCTTTTAGTCTCAAGCCATCGCCTCCTGTCCTACCCCAACCGGCCCTGCGCAAAAGGTTCCCAACACCACCGAAGTGATTTTGTTTTACCTGCTCAGGGTTCCCCAGCGACATCCTCCAAGCTGGGGCAGGGTTTGCTCTCAGAAGCAAAGCCTGAAGGCTGTCTCTGCTTTTCCTGCCCCCTCGAGCAACATCCAAGGGCCCAGCAAGCAGAGAGCAGGGAATGGGGTGGGCAAGCAGTGAACCTGAATCTGTTAGCAGCTGTGCCAGGAGGAAGGCATCTGAGGAATGCAGGCTAAAGCAGCCTAGAAGTTTGCAATGGCTCCGTCAGGTGACTGCAGGAACCTAAAGGCAGAGAGGTTCTTATCTCTGAATGAGCAGCTCTGTTCCTAGGACACACAAAAAAAGAAAGCAGAAAGCCTGCTCCACTCGAGGGCAGTTGTTGTGAATAGAGAAAAGAGAACTCTCTGTGTCGGTGGAAAGCAATCCTGCCCTGGGAAGGAGGGGGAAAAAAGCACCCCCCCCCCCCTCAGGAGGCTCCCTCTGAACAAACCTGCTGCTGCAGAGAGCTCCTGGCCAGAAGCATCAATGCTCTGGAACGCCTCACCCCAAGGACAAAAGAGGAGCTGAAGCTGCCTCTGGCTTTTAATATGCAGGACAAGGGGCACTGGGTGGAAGCTGAGGAAGTTTCATTTAGACATGAGGAAGATTTTTTTGCCCCCCACCCCCGTGAGGGTGACAGAAGCCTGAAACAGGCTACCCTGGAGGTTGTGGAGTCTCCCTCTCTGGAGATATTCAAAGCCTGCCTGGATGTGTTCCTGTGTGGTCTTGCTCTGGCAAGCCTCTTTGCACCAGGGGAAGTTTAGGGTGAACCCCAGAAGAAATTCCTCTACTGAAAGGGTTCTCAAACACCGGGACAGGCCGCTCAGGTTGGTGGTTGAATTGCAGCCCTTGGAGGTGTTCTCCTGCCCCTCTGCTCTGCCCTGCTGAGGCCACATCTGCAGTACTGTATCCACTTCTGAGCCCCCCAGTCCAAGAGGGACACAGAACTGCTGGAGGGAGTCCAGCACAAAGCCACAAAGATGCTGAAGGGAATGGAACAGCTCTGTTAGGAGGAGAGCCTGAGGGAGCTGGGGCTGTGCTGCTGGGAGAAGAGGAGCCTGAGAGGTGACCTCAGCAATGGTTCTCAATGTGTGCTGGGTGAGCGGCAGGAGGCTGGAGCCAGGCTCTGCTGGGGGATGCCCAGTGCCAGAACAAGGTGGAAGCTGAGGCAGAGGAAGTTCCATTTAAACATGAGGAGGAATTTTTTACCCTGTGAGGGTGACAGAGCTGCCCAGGGGTGTTGTGGAGTCTCCCTCTCTGGAGAGATTCCAAACTCACCTGGATGTGTTCCTGTATGATCTGCTCTGGATGATGCTGCTCTGGCAGGAGGGTTGGACTGGATGAGCTTTGGAGGTCCCTTCCAGCCCCTGACATCCTGAGATCAGAAACATGTCAAGGGAGGTTGTCCTGCAGCTCTGTTCTGTCCTAGTTAGACCACATCTGGAGCACTGGGTCCAGTTCTGTGCTCCCAAGTTGAAGAGGGACAGGGAACCAGAGCAGCAGAAGGCTTCCTCAGACGGGTTTCTCTTCCCTACCTGCTGAACAAACATTTTCTGTAGGCCTTCTAGATAGCAGGACTGAAAAAAATATTTACTTACTCTAAGCTCATTGAAAAGGAATTATAACAAATCTTCTTAACACTGAGGTTACATAACAGGGCTGAAAATATTTTCCTTGCATGGGTCTCTGAAGGAGAAAATTGCCCTCTGAGTATCTCCTTCCTCAGGACCAGATCAGAGTGTGCCCTACTAAGAAAGCTGGCACTGAGGAGGAGGGGAAGATGTAACAGACATGTGGTCTTGAGCTGTTGGAAGGCAGAGAAGGGGAAAAGGATCTGGGTTGTGCTGGTGGATGGGAGGGTGAGCATGAGCCAGCAATGTGCTCTGGGGACCAGAAGGGGCAATGCCATCCTGGGGTGGATTAGAAAGGCTGAGTCTAGCAAGTGGAGAGAGGTTCTCCTGCCCATCTGCTCTGCCCTGCTGAGGCCACATCTGCAGTACTGTGTCCACTTCTGGGGCCTCCAGTTCAGGAGGGACATAGAACTGCTGGAAAGAGTCCAGCACAAAGATGCTGAAGGGAATGGAACAGCTCTGTTAGGAGGAGAGCCTGAGGGAGCTGGGGCTGTGCTGCTGGGAGAAGAGGAGCCTGAGAGGTGACCTCAGCAATGGTTCTCAATGTGTGCAGGGTGAGTGGCAGGAGGCTGGAGCCAGGCTCTGCTGGGGGATGCCCAGTGCCAGGACCAGGTGGAAGCTGAGGCAGAGGAAGTTTCACTTAAACATGAAGGGGAAATTTTTCCCTGTGAGGATGCCAGAAGCCTGTCACAGGCTGCCCAGGGAGGTTGTGGAGTCTCCCTCTCTGGAGAGATTCCAAACCCACCTGGATGTGTTCCTGTGTGATCTGCTCTGGGTGATGCTGCTCTGGCAGGGGGGTTGGACTGGATGAGCTCTGGAGGTCCCTTCCAGTCCCTGGCATTCTGAGATTCTATCAATCTTCCACAGTATTTGGGAGTGGGGGGTGGGAATTTCTGCCCTAAAAAGGGTCACATTGGATGATAAAATTGCTTCTAAGTGTGGTTCCCAGAATGTCTCACCAGCTGGGCTCCACATCACCCATCTAAATAACCCCCAGGACTGTGCTGAGTCACTGGGGCAGTGTTTCCAGATGAGTTCTGGAAGCTCCAAGCCTGGTAGAGTTGAAAGCCAGGTTGGACAAGGCCTTGACCAAGGAGGTCAGGTAGGGCACAAGCCTGCCTATGGCAGAGAGTTTGGAGATAGGTGATCTTTAAGATCCAAAGCAATCTGTGATGTTGATCTGTTCATCCAGACAGAACAGAGGATATAGGACAGGGTGAAAGGAGTGTAGCAGCTCTGTGAGGAGCAAAGGCTGAGAGCCCTGGGGCTGAGAGCCTGCAGAAGAGCAGCTCCAGAGGGCAGCTGAGCAATGCTCAGCAAGAGCTAAAGGCTGAGGGCAAGAGGCTGGGGCCAGACTCTGCTCAGTGGTGCCCAGGTACAATGGGCACAAACTGGAACCCAGGAGGTGCCACCTGAGCAGGAGGAGAAAGTTCCTTGGTGTGAGGGTGCTGGAGGCCTGGGGTAGGCTGCCAAGAGAGATTGTGGAGTATCCTTCCAGCTTCTCCTGGGCATTGTGCTGCTGTGGGTGCCCTGCTTGAGCAGGGTTTCGACTGGCTGATCTCCAGAGGTCCCTTCCAAACCCCACCCTCCTAGGATTCTGGGAAACTTTATCTGTGAAATCAGTGTTTGGGACAGATCAAACCTAAAAGCACCAGAAAAGAGGCCAAAGTTCTTGCCACAGTTTGCCCATCCCTGCCAGTGCTCATCCACACCTCCAGAGGGCCAAAACATGGGTGAGAGAGTGAGAGGGGATCTAATCAATGTTTATAACTATCTTAGGGCTGGGGGTCAGGAGGAGACCTGCTCACTTGCTCCCTGGGATAGGCCAAGGAGCAATGGATGGAAGCTGCAGCACAGGAGGTTGCAGCTCAACACAAGGGGCAACTTCTGGACTGGAAGGGTCCCAGAGCACTGGCACAGGCTGCCCAGAGAGGTTGTGGAGTCTGCTCCTCTGGAGCCTTTCCAGGCCTGTCTAGATGTGTTCCTGTGTGCCCTGAGCTAGACTGGATGGTCCTGCTCTGGCAGGGGGGTTGGACTGGATGAGCTCTTTGGGTCCCTTCCAGCCCCTGACATCCTGTGAGCCTGTGACCTCAGCTCTTGTAACAAACCACTGTGCAGGGAGGAAAAGACCCCAGCTCATTTCCCAGGCCCTTTTCACTGCTCCCTGCTCACCTCTAATTCAAAGGGTTGCTTCTGATTTCCCACCTCAGGTTTTGCCTTTTCATGACGAGCTGAAAGAAATCCTCCAGCTCCCTGGGACCTTGAAGCTGCTCCCCCTCCAAGGTGAGTCTCTGCACTTGCTGGAGGCACAGCATTCTTACCAAAGCTCCTTATCAGAAGCAATCAAAAGAAAAAAGGCAGCCTGACAGGTTTCAGAGGTAGAAGCAATTTGCATTGGCCCCTGTTTGCAAAATATTTTCCCTCAATAATAGAAGATTAACGATTAAATATTTTTTTTTTAAAGCCATGTAAAAGGGACTGCTGGACCTAAGGGCATCCAAAAGCCAATTGAACTTTTGAGCTGAAAGACTGACTTTTGTCAGGCACTTGGATTCTGAAGAATGACATTAGAAGGACAGAGTGAAAGAAAAAACAAATCTTTCCCATTCAAAGAGGAAGAGGAGAGGAGTCAAATTTCCCCATTTACAACCAAGGAAACTGCAAGAAATGAGAATGAATTTCCTTTAAGCTTCAAAAAGGTCTGAAGTGGAAATGTGGGGGCTTGATTCAGGGCACAGTCTAGGTTGGAAGTGACCTCAAAGCTTACCCAGTTTCAACCCCTTGCCATGGGTAGGGACAGCTCCCACCAGCCCTACTTGCTCAAGGTCTCATCCATCCTGGCCTTCAACACCCCCAGACAGGAGGCAGCCACAGCCTCCCTGGGCAGCCTGTGCCAGGCTCTCACTACCCTCACATTGCACAACTTCTTCCTCAGCTCCAGTCTCACCCTGCTGTGCCTCAGCTCCAAACCATTCCCCCTTGGCCTGTCTCTAGACCCCCTCAGCACAAGTCCCTCTGCAGCCTTCCTGCAGGATCCCTCCAGGCACTGGCAGGCAGCTTTGAGGTCCCCCTGGAGCCTTCTCCTCTGCAGGCTGCACCCCCCCAGCTCCCTCAGCCTGTGCTCACAGCAGAGCTGCTCCAGCCCTGGGAGCATCTTTGTGTCCTCCTCTGGCCCCACCCCAGCAGCTCTGTGTCCTTCTCATGCTGGGGACGGCAGCACTGGAGGCAGGATTGGAGGTGAGGTCTGAGCAGAGCCAAGGGACACAACCCCCTCTGCAACCTGCTGCCCACACTCCTCTGGCTGCAGTCCAGCACTTGGCTGCCTGCTGGGCTGTGGGAGGGCACTGCTGGCTCCTGGGGAGCTGCTCAGCACCAACACCCCCAAGACTTCTGCTTCAAATCCTGAGCCAGTTCAGCCCTGCAGCTAAATCCACAACCCACCTGCACCCAGGACAGTCCATGCAGCTGAATACATCAAGAGGCTGTGAGCACAAATCATCCTTTTGCTGCACTGAGGGCAGGTGAGCCTCCAAAATTAGTTCCCAGGAGATTCAGCCAACATTTCCTACCCCACTCTGCCCTACCACACAGCTTGCCATGGGCACCACTCAGGGTTCTCCTCAAACACTGCAGCACAGGCTTCTCCCTCGCCCAGCTGCACCACAGCCCTCCACTTGCACCACAGCTGCACCACAGCTGCCCCACCTGCACCATAGCCCCTCGGCTGCGCCACAGGTGCACCAAAGCTTCCCACATCTGCACCACAGGCTCCTCGGTTGCACCACAGCTGCACCACAGGCTCCCCCCAGCTGTGCCTCAGCTGTGCCACAGCTGCACCACAGGCTCCCCCCAGCTGTGCCACAGCTGCACCACAGGCTCCCCCCAGCTGTGCCACAGCTGCGCCACAGGCTCCCCCCAGCTGCGCCACAGCTGTGCCACAGCTGCGCCACAGGCTCCCCCCAGCTGTGCCACAGCTGCACCACAGGCTCTCCCCAGCTGCGCCACAGCTGCTCCACAGGCTCTCCCCAGCTGCGCCACAGCTGCGCCGCAGGCTCCCCCAAGCTGCGCCACAGCTGCTCCACAGGCTCCCCCCAGCTGTGCCACAGCTGCACCACAGGCTCCCCCCAGCTGTGCCACAGCTGC
>VWZI01010876.1:57561-68294 GCA_013396835.1 Psilopogon haemacephalus
AGCTCCCCTATGGGCTGGCCGCCGGGGAAGAGGAGGGGAGAAGAGGGGAGAGGGGAGAGGGGTGGCCGCCCAAAGATGAGGGGAGAGGGGGGGTCCGCCCGGGAGCGGGGGAAGAAGAGAAAAGGGAGGCCTCCGGGAGAGGGGGAAGAAAGGAGGAGGCCGCCTAGGAGAGGGGAGACCGCCCGGGAGGGTGGGATAGGGGGAGGCAGCCAGAATCACAAAATAGCGTTAGGGGTCGGAAGGGACCTCTAGAGACCACTCAGCCCAACTGCCCTGCAGCGCAGGGTCCCCCAGGGTAGGCCTAGGGGCTGAGATGTTCCCGAGGCGCTCACCCCCCGCAGCACAGGCGTTCGCTGAGCAGGGGGAGGAAAGAGAAGGATGCCTGAGCCCTAAAGCGAGCCGAGAGCACGGCAGGAGCGAAGCGCTGAAGCTGTCAGCCGGCGTTCCGCGGGCGCTCGGAGCTGCCTCCCACTCCTCACCAGCGCTCTCGCAACGCATTCGGGCAGGTAGCAGCCTCAGCTGCCAGCAAACGCAGAGGCTCCTGAAAGCTTCGCTTCCTACCCTCGCACCAACCTCTTCCAGCATTCCCCGCCTGGACCTGCCGCTCCAAACTCCTTTCCGGGCGGTAAAGTATTCCACGGGCGCGAAGCGTCGGAGGGATGAGTTCTCCCAATTTACTTATTCAGATTTCTCAGAAGAGAAACCTCCGCAAAAAACAAACAAACAAAAAAAAAAAACACCCACAACAGCCAACCCCAAACCAACTCCGTGAATAATTGAAGGCGAATTGCAGCTCTTTTAGAGAAACGCTGCTAAAAAGCCACTGGAGTTGTCACTTAACCTCCCCCCGGCTTCTTCCATCCCCTCCTTGTCTACGGTATGCGAAGCTGCCGGCTGGGTGCTTGTCGAGCCCAGCGGACAGTCCAGGCAGGTTACCCTGGAGTTGTCATGTGGAATCAAGCAAACAAATATCCTCTCTCCGTTTCCCCCACTTAAAAAAAAAAAAACAAACCAAAAAAAACCCCCACCCACAACCCCACACCCAAAACAAACCAAAAAACCCTCCAGCAGCAACTCAGAACCAGCTCAGAACTAATTCCGCCCCCCCGGCAAAAAGCTTAACCCTGGGCAGTGGCTCCGGCGAAAACAACTCGATATGGAATTTGAATTAGTTAAAAGGATTTATCAACAGCCAATGGTTACACTCAGTTAATTAATAACCTGCTTGAGTGTAACTTCTGCAATTTCCTCCTTAATGTTACTTGTGGGGCCTCTCCTCGGAAGGCTCTGAGAGGGTTGGACCCTTTCAGTGTCTTTGGGGGGGGACATTAGCTGAAGGAAAAACGAGGAGAGAGCAGGAAATGATCCTGCCAGTTGACGTTCATTGTACCCC
This sequence comes from Psilopogon haemacephalus, assembly GCA_013396835.1. Classification (NCBI taxonomy): domain Eukaryota; kingdom Metazoa; phylum Chordata; class Aves; order Piciformes; family Megalaimidae; genus Psilopogon; species Psilopogon haemacephalus. Next base: position 58,955 of record VWZI01010876.1, read on the forward strand.
CACTCCCAAGTCGTAGATCTTCAGCCAGCCCTTGGAAAGAGTTAACTGCCCAGGTGGAACCAGAAGCCAAGAGCTACCTGAACGCCTCGGGAACACCTACCTGAACACCTCACAGAGCCACAGAATCAGTCAGGGCTGGAAGGGACCACAAGGATCATCCAGTTCCAACCCTTCTGCCATGCCCAAGCACACCTCACACCAGATCAGGCTGCCCACAGCCTCACCCAGCCTGGCCTTAAACACCTGCAGGGATGAGGCTTCCACCACCTCCCTGGGCAACCCTTGCCAGACTCTCACCACCCTCATGCTGAACAGCTTCTTCCTAACCTCCAGTCTGAATCTCCCCATTTCTGGCTTTGTTCTGATCATCATCACCATGGCCACCAAACCATAGAGTCAAAAAGGCTAGAAAAGTTCTCCAAGGTCATGTCCAGTCTCCCTCAGCCTCCTCTTCTCCACACCAAACACCATTTCCAGTTTGTTCCATTCCTCCCAGCCCTATCACTATCTGGTATCCTAAAACGTCCCTCCCCAGCTTTCTTGTAGCTCCCTTAAGATCCTGAAAGGCCACAATAAGGCTCACCTGGGAGCCTTCTCCTCTCCTCCAAAGCTTGGCAGCTGTAGTGGAAAAATGTTTTGCAAACAGCTCCTGCAGGCAGACTGAAGCCTCTTCCCTGCTCCAGTGAACATCTCCAGGCAGTGGCTCTCTCTGCTCTCCTCTGACAAATGACCTCCATGTTCCCAGCAAATCAACCCAAATCAATGTCCACCCTGCACACAGACCCAGAGGGCCTTGATGGAACAGACACTGGTTGGGTCCTCCTCATATGGGACAGCACAGGAGCAGCCCTGGCCATGGTGGTGTTGGGTGGATGGTTGCACTCAATGATCTTTGACAGCTTGGAAGAGACCCTCCAAGGGCATCTTGTCCAACCACCATGCAACCAGCAGGGACACCTCTGACCAGAGCAGGCTGCCCAGGGATGCATCAAGTTGAATCATGAATGTCTCCAGGGATGGGGCCTCAAGCACAGCCCTGGGCAGCCTGTGCCAGTGTCTCACCACCCTCACTGTGCAGAGCTTTCTCCTGATGCCCAACCTATCTCTGCCCTGCTCCAGCTCCTATCTCCACAGGCCCTGCTGAACAGTCCCTCCCCAGCCTGCCTGCAGCTCCCCTGCAAATATTGAAATGTAGCTCGGATGTCTCCCTGGAGCCTTCTCCAGGCTGAACCATCTCAATTGTCTCAGCCTGTCCCCACAGCAGAGGTTCTCCAACCTCTGATTATCTGGACCCCCTCCATCACCATCTATGCCCTTCTTCTGCTGGGAGCCCCACAGCTGGACACAGGGCTCCAAGTGAGGTCTCCCCAGATCAGAGGCGCAAGATCTCCTCTCTCCATCTCTGGCCACGCTGCTTTGGATGCAGCCCAGGCTGCCTTTGGCCTTCTGGGCTGGCAGTGCCCACTGCTGGCTCTTGCCCAGCTTTTCAGCCCCCAGTCCCACACAAGTCCTTCTCCACAGGGCTGCTCTCCAGCTCATCACCCCCGACTCTCACCCCCCGCCCCCATCCCAGCCTGGCTTGATATCAAAGACTGTCCCAACCCAGGTCCTTGGAGCAAGCAAAGCCAATTGTATGCTGCTCTGCTGGGCAGCATGTGGCACCTAACCCTGTGCTGGCATTGCTCCAGCACTGGCATTTTTTCCCTCCTAACAGTCAAAACACCATCAAATGATCCAGTTCTCAGAGCAGCAAAGGGCCAGGTCAGGCACTCTGGGCCAGCAGCTGGAGGGAAAGGAGGATTGTTTGCCCAAAAGTATTGAGGAGGCAGGTTTGCACCCTTCTTCTTTTGGCCGGTCTGATGCAGAAAGAATTCATAAATCATAGAGATTTTAAACGAGTGTTAGAAAAAAAAAAGCATCTGCTCTACGGAAGATGCTCTCAGCTGCACTCAGCCACAAGAGGCCTCAGAGGTGATGGCAAATCCTCCAAACAGCTTCTTTTCTGCTTGCTGCCGATCGTTGCACCCTGGCCTCTGCACTCACATACCAAGTTAATGGTGGGTGAAGGCACTTTGAATGAGGCTCTGCTCTGGTGGGACCTCCCCTTGCACGGCGGGGGGCCAGCCCTGCAGTCCTCAGCACAAGGAGGACATGGACTTGTCTGAGCCAGTCTAGAGGAGGTCACAGAAACGATCTGAGGGTGTAGCTGCTCCGCTGTGAGGACAGACTGAGAGAGCTGAGGTTGTCCTTAACACACACATAAACACAAAACTCAGATATTGGTCAGCACTGCTCAGATGCCTTCTGGGGCTGCTCTTCTGCAGCCTCTCAGCCTCAGGGCTCTCAGCCTTTGCTCCTCACAGAGCTGCTCCAGGCCTCTCAGTGGCTTTTCAGCCTGCCCTGGGCAGTTCCCTGTCCCTCTGAAACTGGGGAGCCCAGAACTGGACTCAGCACTCCAGCCGTGGCCTGACCAGGGGACAATAGAAGGGGAAGAAGAACCTCCTTCAGCCTCCTGACCACACAATTCTTGCTGCACCCCCGGACCACATTTGCCTTCTTGGCCATGAGGGACACTACTCATGGAGAACTTGATCCCCAACACCCCCAGGTCCTTTCCAGCAGGTGCCCCCTCCCCTGTCTTGTTGCAGGAGCTGTTCCACCCCAGCAGCAGGACCTTACCCTTGCCTTGATTGGACTTCCTGAGGTTCATCTCCCCCAGCTCTGCAGCCTGAACAGGTCTGGCTGAGTGGCAGCACAGCCTGGGGGGTGTCAGCCACTGCTGCCAGGTGTAACCACAGTGTCCTTAGAAGCTTCACAGAAGAGGTTTTCACTTCCACTTTTTGCCCTTTCAGTCACTTCCACCCTTGTTAACCCAGCAGAGCCTTAACTTCACTCTCAGGAGCGAGGAGCTGGAACCTGAATCTCGGCACTGCTCCCAGCTCGGTACCAGCAGCAAGCTGGCTGAGGGCTCCCTCCATCCAGGTTTTGTTGCTACAGATTCATTTCCCTATCTGAAAAGTGAGATTTTAATTTATTAAAATGTTTTTTTTCTCCATCCTAGAGGAAAAAAAACCCAAAACAAAACACCAAAATGAAACCAAGCAAACAAAAACCCAAACAAACCCCTTGGGATTTAACTTCTCTCCCAGCAGCTGCAATGAATCCCTGCCCTTTGTTTAAACCCAGCCCTGACCATATTTATTTTGCTGGAGACCTCTTAAAACACAAAGATCTCGTTAGCAGAGAGCCAGGCTATTGTTCTTCCTTCCAACAAATTGGGGAAGAGGAAGAGACTGTTCCACATTCCTTGCATTTAGCCACCCCAGAGCCATCTCATCCTCCAGCCAGCCAAAGCTTCTTCACCCTCCCAAGCACCGCTGCTGACAGCTGCAATGTTCCTCTTAGAATCATAGAATCAGTCAGGGTTGGAAGGGATCACAAGGATCATCCAGCTCCAACCCCCCTGCCATGCCCAGGGCACCTCACACTAGATCAGGCTGCCCACAGCCACATCCAGCCTGGCCTTAAACACCTCCAGGGATGGGGCCTTAGCCACCTCCCTGGGCAACCCATTCCAGGCTCTCACCACTCTCATGCTGAAGAACTTCCTCCTCACAGTCAGTCTGAATCTCCCCACCTCCAGCTTTGCTCCATTCCCCCTAGTCCTGGCACTACCTGATAGCCTAAAAAGTCCCTTCCCTGCTTTTCTGTAGCCCCCTTCGGATACTGGAAGGCCACAATAAGGTCACCTTAGAGCCTCCTCTTCTCCAGACTGAACAGCCCCAACTCTTTCAGTCTCTCCTCAAAGCAGAGCAGCTCCAGCCCTCTGCTCATCCTCGTGGCCCTTCTCTGGACACCCTCCAGCATGTCCACATCCCCCTTGTAACAGGGACTCCAGAACTGGATGCAGTACTCCAGGTGGAGTCTCAGCAGAGTAGAGGGGGAGAATCACCTCCCTGGCCCTGCTGGCCACACTTCTCCTGATGCAGCCCNATCACCTCCCTGGCCCTGCTGGCCACACTTCTCCTGATGCAGCCCAGGCTCTGCTTGGCTTTCTGGGCTGCAAGTGCAGACTGCTGCCTCATGTTGAGCTTCTCATCCACCAACACCCCCAAGTCCCCCTCCTCGGGGTTGCTCTCCACCCAGTCACTGCCCAGCCTATATTTCTTCTTGGGATTGCCTCGACCCAGCTGCAGGACCTGGCACTTGGTCTTGTTGAACCTCCTGAGGTTGGCTTGTGCCCACCTCTGCAGCCTGTCCAGGTCCTTCTGGATGCCATCCCTGCCCTCCAGCCTGGCTGCTGCAACACACAGCTTGGGGTGCTCAGCAAACTTGCTGAGGGTGCACTCAATGCCTCTGTCCTTGGCACCCACAAAGATGTTGAACAAGACTGGTCCCAGGGCTGACTCTTCCAGGAGTTTGTTTGCAAATGATTAAACAAAGGTTGCAGACCAACAGTGGGGGTGTAGGGGAGGTTGTGGATAGCTCTGTTCATTTCACAGCCAGACTGGAGTCTCTTTAATTTAAGGTCTTCATCAAAACCGCCTTCAACCACTAGCAGAAAAATAAACCAATAACCTAATGGCAAAATGAAAACGACCCAGGGGCTTCACAGCCCTGTGCCAAAAGTTGGCCTTGCACCAAGAGGCAGCCAGGGGAAAAAGTAAGAAGAGTGGAGAAAGCATAGGGTGAGCTGGGGTGGAAGTGACCTCCTCAGGTTATTCAGACCAGCTCCCCCTGCTGCAGCAAGCAGAGACAAAGCTCCACTAGGTCAGGTTGCTCAAAAAGCCCCACCAAGCCTGATCCTGAATGTCCCCAAGGATGGGGCCTCCATCACCTCCCCGGGCATCCTGGGCCAGTCTTTGAGAACTTGTTTGGGGCAGAAGTTTCTTCTCATGTCCAGCCTAAACCTCCCCTGGTGCAGCATGAGGCCATTTCCTCTTGTCCTAGCACTTGTCCCTTGGGAGCAGAGCCCAAACTCACCTGGCTCCAGCCTGCATTCTGGCAGCTGCAGAGAGCAGTGAGCTCTGCCTTCAGCCTCCTCTTCTCCAGACTCAACACCCCCAACTCCCTCAGCTGCTCCTCTCCAGCCCTGTTCTCCAGACCAGCTTTGCTACCCTTCTCTGGACTAGGGCTTGACATTTCAAAGGGAGCTGCACTGATACTAGGACCTGGCATTTGAAACAGTCCCAGGCTCACTGCTTACATTTCTGCTCCTTTGGTTTTCATTTCTCATGGACTGAGGCTGCACCACACAAAATCACTTGGGATGGAAAAGACCTTTTTAAGATCATCAACCAACCCTTAACCAGCAGTGCCCTCAGACAGGGGTTTGAGTCATCCTTGCAGTTTGGCCATCACAGCTAGATTGGGACACCCAAACCTCTTGTCTTTTACACCCACGGCCACCCTGACACTCACATTTTGCATATCAGATGAGGTTTTCCTTCCCCAGCTGCAACCCTTCCCAGCTGAGCTGCAGCTTTCAGCTGCTGAGGCACTTTTTAGGCTGCCAGGTAGTGACAGGACTGGGGGGAATGGAGCAAAACTGGAAGTGGGGAGATTCAGATTGGATGTCAGGATGTTGAAGACACCTTCAGCATGAGGGTGGTGAGAGCCTGGCAGGGGCTGCCCAGGGAGGTGGCGGAAGCCTCATCCATGGAGGCGTTTAAGGCCAGGCTGGATGAGGCTGTGGCCAGCCTGATCTAGTGTGAAGTGTCCCTGGACATGGCAGAGGGGTTGGAACTGGGTGATCCTTGTGGTCCCTTCCAGTCCTAACAGTTGTGTGTGCTAACACAGTGCTGGCAGCAGAGGCTGAGGCAAAGAGGAAGTTTCCAGCACAGCCCAGGCAGTGTCAATCCTCACTGGGCTCCTCCACCACTCCCTTCTCATCTCAGCATCTCTCATGAGACACAGCCAAGCACCAAGGCTTTGGGTGTATGCTTTGAGGAGTACAATCCAAACCCCAACCTTGAGACTCGGTTCTGTGATTTTTCAGGCATCCAATTCCATTCACCTTGCTTCCCCACATCCTGGGCAGCCTGGATTGAGCTGCAGTGTTTAAGAACTGCACTATTTGAACTGTAAAACTCCACTGATGACTTTTACAGGTTGGACCAGGCAGAGGATCCAGGGCTGGATTGGTGCTACTATAGTTGCAAGCTCTGCAAGATGTGGTTTTCACTTTCCTTTTCTGTCCTGTTTTCACATTCCCCACCCTCCCCAATTTGCCTTCTTTTCTCCTCTGTTTTTTTCTCTTTTCTGCCCCTTTTCTCCCCTGTTTTCTCCTCTTTTCTCCCCCAGTTTCTCCCTTCTTTTCTTCCCCACTTCTCAATTTCATTCTCCTGTTTTCCAAATTTCTCTCCTCTGTTTTTCACCTTGTAAATGCTGTACCAGGCAGAGGGTAGGGCACTGGGTTGGTGCCACAAGAATTAAAAGTGAAAAACAGAGCCTGTGGAGCTCTTTTTTTCCCCCGTGCTGTTTTCCACTTCCCTCCTCTGTTTTCTACTTTGCCTCCCTACTTTCCCTGCTTCTTTCCTCCTCTCTTTTCTACTTTCCCCACTCCTCTTCTGCTCTGTTTTCTACTTCCCCTCCCCACTTTCCCCACTCCTTTTCTCCTCTTTGCTTTCTACTTTGCCTCCCCACTCTTTTTTCTCCTCTCCGTTTTCCCCTTCTTTTTCTCATCTGTTTTTCACTTCTATCTCTGTGGTTTTCCTAATCAATACCCAAAGGGGTTGCAACCTGCATTTGACTTAAGCAAGAGTTGTTTCTCTTTAAGGATAAATTAAAGAAGCTGTTGCTGAGAGCCCAAGAAAGCCTTGTATTTTGTCCCTGAGAGCAGAAATTGAGACAGCTTAGCCCAGGAGAGAGCCAAGGCAGCTAATCCCACACAGAGGAAAAGCTGCCTGACCTCAAGGGACTGTTCCAAGAGGTGCTCGAGCTCCTGGTTTCTGGTTAAGAGCCAGAAGCCTTTAAAGGGGTCCTAGAAGCAGGAAAGAAAGGCAGTATTGATAGGTAAGCATGAGGCCATGCCTGCTGCAGATAGATACAGTGTCTGAAGCCAAGGCTGGCTCTGCACAGCACCCAGCTGTAGACCAATCTGATTCAGTCTGTAGGCTAACAGGGGAGATTTAATGTTAAACACCTACCCTGTGAGGTTAACTGGTGAAAGCAGGCACAGAGAATGCAGAGAAAGAAGGAGGAGGAGGGAGAACGCAGAGAACATACAGAAGAAAAGAAAAAAGGAGAAGACATTTGCAGACAACTGTGATTTCAGAGAAGCTTAGTCTTCCTCTTGCAAAGTACAGACCTGTGAAGCTACAGAGAGCTGTGCAGAGCAGCTGGTAGGCTCAACACAGAGACTTCAATCATCAGCTAAGTGTATTAGAGGGTTTGCTCTCTCAGCAGGACTTGTGGGACAAGTCCAAGCCTGCAATTCCCATATCCAGTCTAAACAACTTGACCCACAGAGGTAAATTTTCTCCATCAGGTTAGATTGTGCCTTTAGTCTTCCTCATTTGTAAAGAGATCTTCCTCTCTCTTCTAGGAAGGAAAGAAGAGAGATGGAATTTAATAATCTCCACTACCAGTTCCATTTACCACACCTCACAGCATCATAACATCAGGTTGGTTGGAGAAGACCTTTACAGTTGAACCCAACTATTATCTGTCTCCGCTAGGTCTGGGGCTAAAGCAGGTCCCTCAGCACCACATCTACACAGCTCTGAAACCTCTCCAGGGATGGGGATTCAATCACCTACCTTGGGCAGCCTGTGCCAATGTTGGAGAATCCTTTCAGGGAAGAAGTTTCTTCTAAAGTCCAACCTAAACCTATGCCTGGGGCAGCTTGAGACCATTTCCCCTCCTCTTGTTCCTTGGGAGCAGAGCCCAACCCTCATTTGGTTCCTGCCTCCTCTAAGAGATGTGTAGAGAGTAATGAGGTCTCCCTCAGCCTCCTCTTCTCCACACTGCACACCCCCTGCACCCTCAGCTGCTCCTCCCCAGCCCTCTTCTCCAGACCCTTCCCCACCTTTGTTGCCCTTCTCTGGACCTGCTCCAGCTCCCCATTGTCCTTGGAGTGAGGGACACAATACTGAACTCAATACTCAAGGAGCAGCCTCAGTAGTGCCCAGGAGGACAATCCCTGCCCTGCTCCTGCTGCCCACACCAGTGCTGCTCCAGGCCAGGATGCTGGTGCCCACCTTGGCCACCTGGGCACCCTCTGGCTCATCTCCAGCTGCTGCTGACCAACATCCCCAGGTCATTCCCCACCAGGCAGCTTCCATGCACTTTACCCCAAGCCTGGAGCCTTCTGGGGTGGTTGTGCCTCAAGTGCAGGTGAAGGTCTGGAAGCTCATCCTCAGTTGCTGCCCACCCACCCACACCCCCAGGTCTGTCTGTTCTGGCTCAGTTTCCAGGCACTGTAAGCTGCTAAGCTTGGAGACTCTCAATGGGATAGCAGCTTCATTGCCCTTCCCCTGGACCCCTTTCAGCCCCTAAACATCCTTTTTGGAGCGAGGAGCCCAAAACTGAACCCAGGACTCGAGGTGTGGCCTCACCAGTGCCCAGCACTGGGGGGAAATCCTTTCTCAGCTCCTGCCGGGCACACCATTGGTTCCACAGGCCAGGAAAAGCTGTAAAGCCTGGCTGACCACCTCCAAGCCCCTTCCTGATGACCACATCCAGACCTTCCTTGGCTAACCACCTCCATCCCCCCTCTGGCGAACACCTCCACACCCTTTGCTGAACACCTCCAAACCCCTTCTGGTGAAAGGAGCATCCTTCCACTCAGGAAAAAAAAAAAAAAAAAAAAAAAAAACAACTGTAGAACTAAAAGGCAGCCCCTCCCCCCTCAAACCANGTCACCAGATCCACCTGGAATTCACATCCTGCTGGTACCTTCCCTGCCCTGCCTGGAAAGGGTTAATGCCACGCATCTCTGCAGAGCCAGGACTTGATTTCCAAGACGTGGAGGCAAGCAAAGCAAATTCACTTAATGACAACTTGTGTGTGGGGGGGGCTCATGCATTATTCATCTGGTGATGTGACAGCAGAACAAAACTGCAGGCATAAATATGTAATGTTGTACACCACTCCTTAATGTCCTCCGCATTGCTCAGCTAATTGGGCTGTCTTTCACCACATTATCCTCTCTTTAGTCTCTTCTCTTCCCACCACCCCTTTTTTTTAATTTTTTTTTTTTTTTTTTAAGTGGATGTCATAAAATGCAGTTTGTGACACGGGAGATGTGTTCATTGTACGAGTGGAGGCGGCAACTGGCCCAGGTTTCAGCTTCTGTATCTGGAAAGGTTTTCTGTCTGTTGGGTGGGTTGTTTTTTGG